>CANUEP010011623.1:0-57885 GCA_947857235.1 Jatropha podagrica | reverse complement strand
GTATTTATAAAAGTATTTGAATTAAATGAATGCGATTTCGATATTTAAATAGTTGAGTAATTTAAGTTTTGCCTTGACTATTTCTTGTTTTTAGTTGTTGGTTATTTATTTAGCACCACTGAGTCTTCCACTCAGTGCGTTGATTTTTATCACGCGCAGGTTGGGAGCGGAGGGTGTTCTTCAATACCAGAAGAGGAGCATCAGAGTAGATATCACATTAGGGGTAGGATATTTTGTAAACGGTGATTTTTGGCATGTATATAAATATTGTGTTGTGAAGGTTGAATGTAAAAAGTTTATAATGTATTAAGAGTTATAATTATTTAAGAAAATAACATCTTATGATATTTTTGGTGTATGATGATTATAGATTTTTTGAAAAGAATGTGTTTCGAATATTAAGCGTATGTTGATGGATATTTAGAAGTGCTTGTGGTATGTTGTGTAGAATTGGAGTTTTGGGGGTTTGGAGAAAATTGGGAGTGTGTATATTTTCTTTGTGTGGCAAGTAAATTTTTAGTGGAACTCTTGCGAAATTTTCGTAGGAATTTCTTTAACATTATTTCTATATATAACAAAAAAAAAAAAAACAAAACAAAACACAAAACAAAAATGTAAATTACTTGCCTCCTTCTGGAAATTTAACCACTCTTAATTTGTGATCTAACTTTAATAAGTGACATAAGACGGTGCTCCGGCACCGATTGTGGCAACCGTCGTCTGGTTCTTCGGGATTAGGCGGCGGGTGTTACACTACCACCATCATCACTGCCACAATCATCACTTTGTGTTGTCGCCGCCACCACCACCACCACCACCACCACCATTCCATAATAAAAATTATATTTTTCTATTTAATATGTAACACGTAATTAAAATCATATTTTATTATAGCAATTGGAATAATTGAATGAAAAATCAATAAAAGGATCAAAATAAAACTAATTTTATATTATAATTTAATTTATTCAATGAAAATATATGAAAAAAAGTTAATTTATAATGACTTAATCAACTTTTATTTTGTTATATTATATTAAGAATGAGCATTCGATTCAGTTAATTTGGTTAATTCGGCTAATTTGGTTAGGTGAATAAATATTCGGTTAAAAGTTTGATTAGAGAAAATTAAAATTTTGATGATCGATTAAAAATTAATTTAGTTGAATTAATCAAATTAATTGACTCCCAAAACTACATTGGTTTGGTTAAGTAGATAATAAAATTAAAAATTAAAAATATTTCAGTTTTTATTTTGATTTAACGATAAATAATAATTTCGGCTAATTTTTATTTCGGTTAAAGTTGGTTGATGATAAAATTCAGTTAAATAAGATCAGTTAATTAAATTTTTATTTTCTTTCACTTTGGTTTAATTAAGAATCAAAATTAATTCAGCAAAAATGATTCGAATTTGTTCGGCTAAAAAATTAATTTGCCTAAGTAAAAAAATTTTGATTAATTTATTTAGCTTAAAAATTTTTCTCAAATTAACAGAATTGGCTATAAGATCATCCTTGAATTACACTTTTTTGGCTTACCTTTTTTTTTAATTTTTTAGTTCAAATAAATTTATAAATCTAAGTGATCATTAGTAATTTAATATAATAAATAGTTATTAATTCAAATATTTTTTTATACTAATAATGACATGGTGATAGTGATTGTGGCAGTGGAATGGTATTTGAGATGATAGTAGTGGTGGTGGTAGTGGACTAGTGTTTGAGGTGGTGGTTGTGGTGATGGTGGTGAGATTGGTGGTAGTGATGGTTGTGACGGTGATGGTAGTGGTGTGGTGGTGGTGGTGGTGTAATTGATAGTGGTGAAGTAGTGGTAGTAGTGGTGGTAGTGTTTTAATTACATTACATTATATATATATATAAACAAACATAAAAATGGAATGACAATTACATTGTATAAATTTTATCGATTATATTACCAAACAAGATAATGAAATTTTAATTACATTACATTACATTTTTTATTGCATTTATATTGCATTACATCCATTCTTAAGTTGCATTACCAACCAAATATAGCTAAAAAATTCTTAATGATTCTTCACAAATTACAAAAGTATTACATTCTCCATCAAAATAATAAGTTACAAAATTACACACATTCACCGAATGAATATGACAATGATGCATGTAAACATAATAATAATGAAAAATCAAAATTAAAATGTTAGAACAACAATTAATAATCAACATAAATATTAAATGAAATAAATAACAAGTAATTGCAATAAAAATAAAAAAGGCAAAAAATAATAAATGGCAGAAGCATTAAATTAAATTAGCATACTAATATATAATATAGAGTAAAAATTAAATTAGCATTAAATAAATATTAGAAAAAATAAAGTATAACAATTTCAATAATATTTCAACTTCATGATTACAATGTTTATCTTATTAGATAAACAAAATTCACAAATCATGACAGTAGATAAGATTAAAGTTATTAACATGCTCATTCGGATAAAACATGGATTTTTAGCCATTAGACCTAGCCCACTTTGATCTTGGAATCTAGGCACGATTTAATATTTTTTTTCAAGTTTTTTTTGCTTTTGAAACTTATAGGCTAACACTATTGGAAGTAACTCACATCTCATTCCAAGGTAATTAAAACCTATCATCACTATAAGATCGAAGGGAAAGAGGGTTGACAATAGTCCATCACTTACGACATTATTCACTACTAATGTGGCAAAGGAGCCACACAAATGAGCTGATTTTTTATTTTTCATAAAATCGATTCAAATGGCATGTATATTGATGCAAAATATGAAAATTTATCTTGGGTGAACTCGAAACTCATTTTCAAGCCTCGTTTCGGTAGAACCTCAAAAAAGTGAAAACGGCCTAATAGGTCCAGTCTCTTAAACTAGGAAACTTAGTTCGAGACTTGAATCAATCGGACGTTCTGAACTCCTTCTACCATGAAATATACCATCACCACCGATAGGCCCCTTGAGGGTCTCTAATGAGCCCTATAAGGGCCATTATGGCACCTACCAGCGAACCAACCTGATTTTTATGAAAATGGTCTGGGTGATGCACAGAGTGCTCTGGGCACCAAGATGCATCTTGAGTGAACCCGAGATGCATCTGTGGGCCTCATTATGCCATAAATGTGAAATAGTGGATTTAAGGGTTGCTTTTCTAAATTCGGATCATCACTTTGGGATTAAGTTCATTGGATGCTTTTACTTCTTCTTTAGCAAATGAGGTTATCATCATCGAATCTATTTTTGGACAAAAATTGAGCATCTACACATGCCTTTCTACTAAACCTTAAAACAATTGAAGGGTTTTAGATGGGATAAAAAATGCTAGCTCACTTTTGACAAGATTAAAGAATTCTTATCTTCAGCCCCCTCCTAACCATACCAAAAAAAGATGAACCCCTATATTTGTATTTGGTTGCTACTGAAAATTTGGTTCAATCAGTGTTGGTTAGAGAAAAGGAAGGCGATTAATACTCTATTTACTACCCTAGTAAAGTTCTAAGGGGGCCTAAGCTGCAGTATCCTAATATTGAAAAACTAGTTTTTGCCACCCTTACTGTGGTGAACAGGTTTGCATCACTACTTTCAATCTCATACTATATTTGTCCGAACTAACCACCCTCTGAAAAAGATACTACACTAAGCTAAAACTTTTGAGAGGCTGGTACAATGGTCAATTAGATTAGGAGAATTTGATGTTAGGTACGTACCTCGACTGTGATGAAGGCCCAAATACTTGTAGACTTTGTGGCTGAGTTCTCCAAAAAGCATGAAGAAGGTGAATCAAAATCCAAGATGTCGAGCCCTGACAATAGTTCTTGCCAACTGCACACAGATGGGGCTCTACGAAGCTTAGGGGTTATAACAAGGATAATTCTACACGAGCTAAGGAAGGTAAAAATATAATACGTCGTATGCCTGGACTTTAAAATAAGTAATAACGGCATTGAATATGAGGGCTTAATCACATGCCTCAAACTGGCCCTCAAACTAGGAATCCTGGTGCTCCATATCTTCCTACACTCATAACTTGTGGTCAATCAAATTACAGGCAAGTTCACCACCAAAGAGCCAAATATCATCGAGTACCACCCTCATGCACAAGATAGAAAAAGAACGCAATGTTTGGAAGATGACCTAGATATAATGGGCTAGCATAATGAAGTAGATTTTATAGCCAAAACTACAGTGTAGGAAGAAGATTTACCAAGGAAAGTAATGATCGAACACTAAAGTCGGTCGAGCTATGAGTTGAATGAAGTCCTTGTGTCCCAAGTTGACAGCAATTGGATGAGCCCAATCGTTGTCTTCTTACAGAATGATGTTCAGCCTCGCAATAGGCAAGAAGCAATCATGACAGATAGATTTTCTAGGACATTTTCCTGTAATAATAGGGTAAAGAAAGTTCATAGTAGCTGCAATTGATTGCTTCTCCAAGTGGGTAGAAGTCGAGTCCTTTAGCACCATTACCCAGCTCAGTTTATTAGTTTCTTTAGTAATAATGTGATATTCAAGTATGACATGCTCCATAAGATTGTCAAGGACAATAGAAAGCAATTTGACTTAGGAGCCTTTAGATCTTTTTGTGAGGTGACACATTAGACTCCATTTTACCTTGGTAGCTCATCCATAAACTAAGGGCCTTATCGAAGTCACTAATAGAATCATCCTGCAAGGCTTAAAGAAGTGGCCATATAGAGAAAAACTAACTAGGTTGATGAACTAAATAGTATACTATAAGCTTACAGAACCACACTCAGGCAGGCAACAAGAGAAACCCTTTTCTCCCTAGTATATGGGACTAGAGCAGTGGTACCGGTGGAAATAGGTATACCAAATAAAAGGATAAGAGCATATGAGGAACTTGGCAGTAATGAGAGCCTAAGCATCAAGATGGACTTAGCAAAAAAGCTCATAGAGGAGGTTGTAGTCTGGGTGAAGCATACAAACAAAGGGTGAGAAGATACTTTAATAGACAAGTTTAGGGCAAGCAATTTAGAGAAGGTGATAGAGTATGCGAAATGCAAAGATAACCAAAAGCTTAATAAGCATGGGAAAGTTAGAGTCGAACTGGGAAGGTCCCTATGAAGTTTTAAAGCAGTTAGGCTCGAGCACATATAAGCTAAGAAAGATTGAGGGAGCCAAGCTACCTCGGACATAAAATGCCGACAATCTAAAGAAGGCATATTGTATTTCCACTTAATAACATGTCAAATAGCTTTGTATTTCAATAATAAAAAGACCTCAGGCCTTTTTCACTAAATGTATTATGCTTTATAATGGTAAGAGAGGCATGATGCATTAAGTTTTTCCTAAAGGATCTGTTACTTTAGAAATTTTCTAGCATTCTTATTTGCTCTCCTATTTAACCTAAGCGATCCTTTAACTAACTCCATTAGTTCAAACATACATAGTTCACCCACTCGACCTAAGTGAGTTTTTAACGAAGTCCATTAACTCGGACTTACATGGCTCGCCTATTTGACCTAAGCAATGTTTTAACTAAGTCCATTAGTGTAATCATACATGGTTTGCCCATTTGACCTAAGTGGTCTCTTAACTAAGTCCATTAGCTCGGATATACATGGTTTGCTCATTTACTGAGTCCATTTGCTCGGACATACATGGTTCGCACATTTAACTTAAGTGGTCTTTAACTAAGTCCACGAACTTGGACATAAATGTTTTGCCCATTTGACCTAAACGGTTCTTTAACTAAGTTCATTAACTCAGACATACATGTTTTGCGCATTTGACCTAAATGGTCTTTTAACTAAGTTCATTAGCTCGAACATACATGTTTCTTCCACTAAACCTAAGTTGTCCCTTAACTAAGTCCATTAGCTCGAACATACATAGTTCGCCTATTTTGACCTAAGCCATCCTACAACTAAGTCCATTTTCTCGAACATACATAGTTTGGCTGTTTGGACCTAAATGATCCTATAACTAAGTCCATTAGCTTGGACATACATAGCTCACTACTGGAAAAACTAAGTGTGTGTTTGGCATGATAAAGAAGAATGCTATCTTAATTTAAGTACTTAGAAGAAAAATACACAACACTTGAATAAAAGTTAAGAACCTTTTTCTTTTTTTCCCTTAAGGTGAAAAGTGCTACATAAGTTATTACAAAAGGGCCTTACAACAAACTACATATAAGAAGATTGACCTATGCTTCCCTCCCTAAGG
This sequence comes from Jatropha podagrica, assembly GCA_947857235.1. Lineage (NCBI taxonomy): Eukaryota > Viridiplantae > Streptophyta > Magnoliopsida > Malpighiales > Euphorbiaceae > Jatropha > Jatropha podagrica. Next base: position 51,677 of record CANUEP010011623.1, on the reverse strand, counting down.
GTGAACCCACACCAATATTTTTCCCCTTAAAAGAAATTGCATAGATGTCTGGATTAACTTCATTCCCCTCTGATTGAGAAGGCAAACCCTCTACGTAAGGGGCTTGTGGTGCATTGTCATCCCTAGTCTCCTCAACACCCCCAATATCTTCAACACCCTCCTCTTCTTCATCCTTCTTAGCTTCATTGGGATATATCTCATTCACCTAACTCCATTCTACTTTGGGGTTTCAAGTCTTTAGCGGATAAGATGTTTGCCTCAAGCTCAAGCAGGTTTTAGCTAAATCTTTTGCTACAGTTGCTTCTTGGTCTTCCGGCCCTTTCAACTCATCCCCCATCTCCTTCACCTTATTTTTGAGGGTTTTATTCTTGGCCATGAGATCCTAATTTTCCTTCTTTAATTTTTCAAGCTCGCTCTTTAATGCGTCCTCCATCTCATTTTTCTTCATTTCCATCTCCATGTAACCCCCTTTCAACCTAGATATCCATGCAAAATTCATGTTGTTGGCATTTATAGTCTGAAATAGACACTAATTAATTAAATCTCTTGTTGCAACATCATCTAGGTGATCAAAGTAATGAGAGTCAACGGCCTAAAGGCGATGGCAACTTATCTCCCGGTTGTGCCCATCCTCCTAGAGACTGCAGTTTGCCCCATACTTGTTAATAAAATAGCTTTGGATGTCCAAAAATTTGGATGGAATGGGAGGAGGAATAATAGCAGACAACACTCTTTGTCTTTTTCTACAGAGCTCAAGTGTAGGGCTTGATAGAGAAAGCTCAAAATGAGAGGCACCCAAAGTAGCTTCAACCTCGATTAGCTAAGTGTCCAACACCACTAAGGGCACCTCCTTCTCTGAGCCCTCAACCCCAGCTTTCCTTTTGTTTGCTTCAGCCACCTTGGTCATCTTGGAACTCTTGGTTTTCTTAGGAGCCATTTCTGCATAAGAATAAGAGGGAAAAATTAAGAAATGTTAGTGTAAAGAACCAATGGGTGTAAAGAACTGATGGAAAATGACTAAGGACAAATTTACCAAAGGTAGAAAGGTTGGGTCTCATGGGTCCATTAGGAGAGTAGGTCGAATAACCCTCAGTTATCACCCACCTCAGATTAGCATATCCAAGTCCTCTAGCCTTTATTAGCTCCACATGTATCTATCCGATCATAAGGAGTGGGTGAGGCAGGAAGGTGGTGAAGTGGGTCTTCAGTCCATCTATTCAGCACTCCGAATCCTCTAGGATGTTTAGCAATGAAATACTTAGATTTTCAATTTTTCAACGAGAAAATCTTAGATCTCCTAAAGAAGACATTGTAGTTGTTCTTCACCTGAAGAAAGCAGTGGTCCTCATTCAGGCGAATAGAGAAGTGATAAAGCTCTCAAATCGCCCGAGACGTCAAACTATGCCCATATTGGTGAGCCAATGCCGTTATGCCACATAAAAGCCTCAAACCGTTGGGATGTAGCTGGCAGATGGTGATGCTGTAATCAATGAAAAAAGATTTTAGGGGCTCAAATAAAGGAAACTAAACCCTAGATCATAAAATTTTCTTATAAATCATTATAGAATCCTCATCCAGCGGCTCGGTTACTCTCATACCCTCCAAAGGTCTAATTAGTTTGTATTCTGGCACAAGGCTATACATAAAACAAACATCCAATAGCTTGTCCTAATCAATATTAGACGATACATCGGCAATCTTGACATTCTCCTTCATACCTCTAGCTTCGCCCACCCTTGAGTCTATGTCCTCAGTATGCTCGTCATCAAACTATACACACACACACACACACACACACACACACACACACACACACAAGTGTATGTAAACAATAATACACAAATACTACATTTGGACATAAAATGATTAAATAACTAATAGGGGGACCACTGTTAACATACAATAATAAAATATTAAAATTGTAATACTATACTCCTAAATAAACTCTAACTAACAAGTAATATAAGATTCAATAATCTTTATCCTAAAATAATTATCTTGGATCTAGTATATATACCCTAAAATTACTTAGAGAGAGGTTATTCACAATCCACTAATTCCTTAAATTCTGAAAGCTTAACAACTATTCTTGCTTACTTTCCTATTCACTGTTATATTTGATTTCTTTCCAAATTGGAGAGAAAGTCAAGAAAGCTTAAAGCATCTCCAATATATTAATGTGGATTACTTTTATTTAACTGCCACAAAAAAAAAAAGAAAAAGAAAAGGTTTTCGAAAATCTCAAATATTTATGTCTATTTATGATATCAAGCTGACATGTCAAAAAAATAAATAGATATTGTCTATGACACCTTCTAATTCTATAGGGTCTTTTAGACAATTCATATATTGCTTTAGGTTATGCATATTGAATTGTAGGCCTGAAAAGAAAAGAGAAAAAAGAAACGATGGAAGAAGATTCAAAACTGATGTATTAGAGATGGACTTTTAAAATTGAACATCTATAAATAGACATTTGATCATATCATCATTCATACATTTTATTCCATATGACACATCAGCCACAATCCACATTAGCATTAGATATACTCTTATACCATTAATAATTGGATGATCCAACTTTATCGCATTATATATAAGAATGAAAAAGGTAGGAGTATAAAATTATTTATTCTTGAAACCATTAATCATATTCTCAATTAGGGAAAATTATTTATTGAGTACATGAGGTTTATTTAAATTATGAAAGTATTTATAGCTATCATAGTTATGCATATGAAAATGCATTACCCCTTGAAGTACTAAATAATTAGCTAAGTGGATCCCCACTAAGAAATGCTTTAAATAGTGCCAATGATCTCTTTGGTGATGATATAGGTGACAAATGAGAGCCTCCTCTAATAGTTGCAAACGTTAACATCTCTCCATAAACTTGTGTCCATCCTCCAACCTTAAAAAACAAACAAAAATTTAAGGAAAAAAAATTCTGAAGTCATATATATATTTCCTGAAGTGATAACAATACACCAACCTGTCTATCTTCAAACCAAACTCTGTAAGTAGTAGTTGTATTCAGTCTCCGCTTCTTTGCCAAACCATTTACCAAAGACCTTGTCCCAGTGAATGGAACAACTGAATCTTGATCCCCACTGTACAGTTTCTTTTTAACTTGAGTTAAAACGACTAAAAAAAGGTTTTTTTCACTCTAGCTTTAGAAAAGAAATAAATATTTAAAAAAAAAATCAAGTATATACCTATACACTGTAACCCGGATTCCTGAAGTGATCAGAGAGCCAACAACATCAATCATAGGTATCTCTAGGTTTTTCCTATCATATTCCAGTACCCTGAATTATAATCACATAAATTTTAGAGAATATAAATAAAAAATTAGTTTAAAATAAATATAAAAAAATATTAAAATTACTTACAAAAAACTTAAATTAAAGTGTCCAGTGCTTCACGACATTCTACAATATGGGTGTTGGCGCATATTTATATATCTATCATTGTATGTTATTTTTTTTTTCTACAAAATAAATTTGGAAAGTAATAATATATACATGTCTAAGGGAGTTCTCATCGATTTGATGAGTGGAAGAGAAGTGTTACCTTCTGTTGTATAGCTCACTGTGTTCGGCTCATTTGGTCTCCCGATATAAAAAAAAGTCTGAAAAGTAATATATCATATCTAAGAGTGAAGAATAATTACTTACTCGCTGCATTCAGTCCAACTGGCTACTCCTACGAGCTTGGCATGAAGAGCTTCTTGCACTTCTTTTTTGTTCAAGTATTCAAAAGCCTTTGCTTCCACACAAACATCTATATTCTCTGGAGCTTTCTGTATAAGACAAAGTCCATACTGATTATTTCAATGTAAAACGGCTGAGAGAAATTATTGATTCTTATGGAGAACTTACTGCATGATGATTAGGTTCTTTCTGCAGTAATTGACTGGATAATGAAACTAGAAAATCTGGTCTTAGTAGATTATTGTGGAGTTTGAGTTTTGAATTCCCTTCAGGAACGCAGACATCAGCAGTAACATCATAGCCATTGATAGAATCAGATAATTCTTTAGTAAATTGAACAGCTACAGCTGCACAAACGGGCGATAATGAACCTGTTATTGTGGCCTCTCTCAGAAGCTGTGATGCGTTACAAACTGAAGTGAGAAGTTGATGAGTAGAATCAGATATCAACCCATGAGACCAGTAATAATCGCCTCGAGCGTTTGAGTCTATGCCGAAATCCAACAGAGGGTTTCCTATCTGAAAAAAAAAAAAAAGGATGAATAATCAGAATTATTATACTTGATGGAAAGAAACGTTTGGCATAAAAAGAAAAATGATCTTTTTGCTTTTTAAATAAGCGTTTGTGGTTACAGCAATGCCCTTCAAATCGAATTGTAACCCGGACTGAACAATGAGCTTCGCGAGTTGTGGGACGTAGTGACCTGCAAATTAAAAAAATAGAGTTCATTGCTCGCTCATCAAATAGTTTTAATGCTATTTGCAATGAGTTGTTTTACCAGCATAGCTCTCTCCAGCAATAAAGAATTCTCTCCTTTTATACTCAGGAAATTTGAGAAACCACTTCTGCAGGAATATGAAGTTGTCTTGTGCTAAAGAGAAAACATAAATAAGAAAATACCAAAATTAGTAGTAATTTTATATTTTTATCATAAATATTTTGCAGTAGGAAAAGCATATCCAAACCTGTGATAGTGTCGTTTACAGAGTCATAGAAAGATGCATTAGCAGAGTAAGAGAAGCCAACTCCTGCCGGTGATTCCAGGTATATTATATTTGCCACTGCACATATAACAGAGGAAACCTAAAATTTTACAAAAATTAAGAAATTTACAAATATGGTAAAATGGAAGCCAACTTGGCTGTCTATAGAAACACTATTTGGTTTCTGATTTGACAATTATAGCCTTATAAAGAGACAAAGAGGGAATGCTTTTGATTAGGCTTCCGTTTCTTTTCCACCCGTTTATTATTCCGTGGAAAAAAAATGACTTGACATGACAACAAAAGTAATGGCCCAGCGTGTCAGGCCAATCAGATAATAAGACATGAGGGTACCATACTATACATGCTCGCTTTTTCTTTTTTACCATATTGATGTTTAAATTCACCAAAAAAAATTACAGTATATAATGTCTAGATTCTAACCTACATTATTTTATTATTTATTAGGAATTTCGATATTATTGAAAAAATATCTCGTATAAAATATTAAATTAAAATATTATTTAAGTTTAATGCTCAAATCGTAATTATAAAATTTATTCTAATACAGACTAATTATAAATATTAATGAGTTATAATTCATAATTCAACACAGTGTGTGTAGTAAATCTCATTTTAATTAAATAATTTTAAATAATTAATTGTTTTTCACATGCGAATGTTATGTAATGTTTAAAAATAAATATGTTATTTTTATTAAATTATTTTTAAAAATCCAAATATTTACTTATATATCCAAAAATAAAATAAAAAATATTTTTTCCTGCAATTCTTGCAGAATTGCTAAAGATTAATATATTGATATATGCATGCATATAATTAACTTTTACGATCATTCATTAAACGAATGATTTTTATTAATATTTTAATAAATTAAGGGTAAAAAAGAATAGAATAATTTGTATTGACTAAATTTTTAATACACATATTTTATCATGTAAATAAAATGGGACAAAAAAATATAATTTATCAATAAAAATTATATTATTTATTAGAGGATTATTATTATTTTTTTAAAAAAAATTATCTTGTTGTTTAGTCCATAATATTAAAAAAAAAAAAAAACTATAAGTGCTTTTGATATGAATAAGCTGCCTTGGATGCCATTGTGGCTCCAATTCCGGAATGTAATTTCTGTTTGGTCAGATAATTAAATGAAGGAATGAGAGAAAAGTGAAACCAACAAAAAAAAAAAAAAAAAAAACCTTTATTCCAACTATATTCGTTTCTGATCAAATTGCCCTCTCCAGTTGGCCTGAAAGGACCATGTTCAGAGAAAGCTCCAGCTCCAACAGAAGAGCAACCAGGCCCTGCAATACGTTCGATCATAATATCCCAATATCAAATTAACTAGAAATTAAAATGGGTATACCTCCATTTAACCAGAGAACCAGAGGCTTTGAAGCTGGCTCTCTTTCTGCTTCGACAAAGTAATAGAATAGGGCTCTCTTTTCTCTTTTACTAATGGTAATATAGCCTGCATATTGCTGGAAACTGACTTTTGGTTGCCCTGGCAAACTCAATACTTTGTCTTCTTCTTTTGAAGATGATCCTACTGCTCTGCATATTTGCATCAACAGAACACAAATTACAGCCATCGTAGTCATCCATGACTGATATTGCATTATAAGAGAAAGTAATGAACAAAGAGAAAGAGAGACAGAGTGAAGAAGGGAAAGAAGAGCTGTATGCTTTTGCAAGCTAAGTTGTAAAAGTCAGTGTGTTCAGAAGTTAACAACATTATGCATATGTAAAGAAACGGATTTATCTATGTGGCACGTATACTTCAAAAGGATACGTGTTAGGTAGGGCAAAGCCAGGATTAATAAATAGAAGGTATGAAACTTTATAAATATTCTTTTAAAGAAATATCAGACATGGGTTAGGGGAAAATAGTTGAAAAATCAACATAAAACACATTCGATCAGGTAGGGTTGTAAATGACTCTAGGCCTAGAAAAATTTGAAAAAATGGAACTCGAATCAAACTCGAGTTTAATGACGTTTAACTCAAAAATTTGTCAAATCTTATTAAACTTTATATATACATATATTTATATAATTTTTAAACTTATTCAAGCAATGAATATCGAGTATTATTATTGAAATTCGACTTTGGCTCGGCTTATTTATGTCTCCTGCAATCAAGATTTTAACCTAGCATGTTGCTTCGTACCCCCTTCCCCTAGAGGGGACAATTGCCTCTCTGGACACAGACACTCCTCCAATATTTTTAAACATGTCTAATCATATTATAAAAAAATGTGTCCTATTATTCTTTTTATTTTATTAATTTTGAACATTTCAAATACACTTCTAAGTTACACTAAGGATATTCTTTGACAATTTTAAAATAGATTTGAAAATTTTAAAATTTTAAATTATTTTTAAATAAATTTACTGATAAATCTTTATTTTTATTATTTAACTATTAAATATAAATAATTAATAATAGACATACAACAATAATAAAATCAAAAAGCAAATAGGAAATGCAAGATGTAAATCTTTTATTATTAATTCCACAGCCATGCAAGCAATTAAATACAACGCCAATTTGCCAAATAAACATTATCCAAATAAACATCAATGAAAAGAACATAGATATGCTTTAAAACAATCTTAAGATATCGTATTATTAATTAAAATGAATATGTTGTAGAATTAGAATTTGTGTTATAGTTTGCAAACTTCTCGTATCAGCATAAACAAAATCAAGACTCTTACCTTCATATGTCTTGCAGTAATCATTAGCCTTGAGTGGATGCATACTAACTTTGTTTTGGACTTTTGGTCAATAGCTTCCATGTAGCAAAAGTACACTGGTCATTGTAACGAGGATGTGATTTTATTGAGATAATTTAATAGCTAAGCTGCAAGAAAGCAAAAAATCAATTGCAATATATACCCAAGCCAAACAGCAATACCTGATTGTGAAAAGTTTTGCAAAACCCTTCAAAAATCACACTTAGAATTCCAAAATATTAGTCCTACATCCACACTGTAATCCAAATAATAAGCAGTTCTGCTTCTGAAAGAATACACACCCTAAACATAAATTGCAATTCCATCTTGAATCTTAGTATGTATGTAGAGGCCTATTTTCATGTCCTAGGAATTACAAAAATAGAGATTGAAATTAATTAGCATATTATTTGTTAGGCAAAAGGGCACGTACCTATTGTGAGTCCTGTTTATATATGGCACAACCCAAAAGGGGGTGAATTGAATTTTCTAAAGATTTAAAATTTAAAACTTAAGATCATAATTATATTGCAGCGGAATTAGAAAATATTTGTGAGAGTTAGTTATCAAATTTAAAATTTTCTCATATTGCAAATTTAGAACTTCTTTGTGAAAAATAGTTATTGATTTTAGAACTATTTCACCAGACTTTTGCAAAATTAGAAAATCAATGTGAAGTATATTTAATGCATTTCTCACAAGGCTTCTACAACATTAGAAAGTCTTTGTAAAGTATAGTTGTTATGTTTAGAACTGTTTCACAAGGTTACTACAAGATTAGAAAGTTTTTGTGAAGTATAGTTATTGCGTTTAGAACTGCTTCACAAAGTTTTTACAAGATTAGAAAATCAATTATAATACAAATTGTGATTTATACTGAATATAGAAAGACAGATTAGAAAATGGTATAATCACAATACAAAAATTCAATATTCTAATGTTCTACAGAAATAAGCTTGTTTACGTTTAGAAACAGAAATTCATTAACAACTTAACATTTCTAAAAAGATTAACGTTTGTGTAAACATAATATAATCACAAAACTTCAGAAAATAAAAGATAAACATAGAGATTGATGGTGGTTCGGTACTAACTTATCTACATCCACTCTTCAAAATCCATCTTGAGATTTTCCACTGAGTTATCTCTTTTCAAGGGTAAGAGACAAACTAATCTTTATAAGAAAATAGATCAATACCTGGATCTAACTTTTGTCTCACTAGATTTCATAGGTTCTAGTTAAAACCTCTACCCTTTCTATTTTTGCAGAGAATAGAAAAACTCAAATCAAAACTTTAGAATTTCATACAAGAAGAAGGTTACTTGATAACCTTTTACACCATAGCTTTCCAACCAAGCTATTATACAAAATTTTTTCATTTAGAATCCTCTAGTCTACAATAGATTACAACAATCTATATGGAGAAATGTAATTATAAGAATAGAAAGAACAAAAATCAAATTCAAAATCAGAAAATAGATTAAAAAAATTAGATTCAAAAATCAAATTCAGAAAATAAAAATCAGATGTAGAAATCAAATTCAAAAAAAGAAATCAGATTCAGATTTAAAAATAGAAATTGAGTTTAAAATTGCTCTTCAAAAAATGTAGTTATAGAATTTCTTTTCACTTGTAAAATTTATATTAAAGAATATAGATGGAAAGAAAATTGAAGGAGGGTGCAACGAGAGTTTTGGAGGATCTAAATTTTGAATAATGGAACTCTTACTCTTACCACCACATTTCTTTTGAGAGAGGAGAGAGTTTCTATGAGAGAGAAATAATTTTGTTAGAAATTTGGAGACAGGATTATTTCTTTAATGAGCAATGATGTTTTGATGACAAAAGTAAAAGAACCAATCTCGACAGCAGCTCCCGCCAAAGCAATTGTAGCTGCTTCCATACCGATTAATTTAGCACCTTCTAACATCAGAAAAAAAAAAGAATGAAAGTGAAAAATATAATTTAGAATATGCGCATTATTTTTGGAAAATGTATGTCCATGCCCGTCTACAAATCATTTCCATAGATAGGAACGTCTCTCCACAATCTCACGAATTGGATTCAAACCAATATTAATCTACTTTCCCTTTAGTAGATCGTGAGGGGAGTTTCCTACTCTACTTTACTGGATGGAGATGCTCTAGCTCTTGTTTACTCCTTATGGTGATCTATCTTACGTACGGTTCAGAGAAGGCTCAGTCCCCCACCCAAGGAAAAGAAAGAGGCAAGTAAAGTCTGAAATGTTTTCCTTAATGGACGAGGCATAATAGGAGGTTAAAAGCCAGGGAAGAGAAGAAATGCCACTAGGTCAGGTTAGCTTGAAGCTAGGGTCAGGTATAAGGTATAATAGGGTGCAGAGTCGAAGCATGGGTTATGTTGAAAAGAGTTATTGGAGCAAATGCAATGTCTTGAAGATGTTGAAAAATGTTGTTGGAGCACATGCAAGGCCTTAAAGTTGGAGAAAGTGCATAGAAAGATGTGTTATTCAACATCAAAATTTGACTAAATTTTTACCAAAGAATTTTCGCTTTGAAAATCTCAAGTAGAAAACGTGAATAACAAAAATTTTAGTTAATCTCCTCTCATTAAATTAAATATATTCAAAATTATTTAAAAATCATTTTAGAAAGATAAAACAAATTTTTTGCTTATAAAATTATTCACTCTCTATCCTACATTAATTTTCTAAGACTTAAAATAATACTAACCAATACAAAATATTTTCATGGTCTTCAAATAAAAGTCTTGGATGTAGGGACTATATTTCTTCACTGATTCTCCATCAATAATTTCTACATAGAACAACTTTAGCATAACAAGAATATTAAATTTATTTATTTTGCATAATCATCAAAATTTTAGGATAAAATTAACCTTGAACCAACAATCTCCGACTTTTTTATGATGACAAAATAAATAAATTTATCAAAAAAATATATGTACTCCTCCTGAGTTTATGCATATAAATAAAACACAAGTTCTAAATTTAACAAATTTATCATAGAGTAAAATTAAAACTAATATATGCTCCACCTGAATAAGTGCAATTTAAGCATAAAGGATTTAAAACAGAATACAAATATAAAAACTAATTTTAAAATTACAACTAAATTCTAAAGTCTAACAATCAGAGACATTCCTAAATACAAATATATTCTATTCACATAGAAATAAAATATTAGAACAAGAACATCATAGACTAGAAAAATGGTAAATAAAGAGAGATTAAGCACTTAAAACAAATATGTTATGTTTTCCTCCAAGTGCTCAAGCATAAAAAATATATACCTGTGTGTTCTCCCCCTTTTTATCATCATAAAATAAGGTTAGCAAATCAAAGCAAAGTAAAAAATAAAATAAAGTACGAAAAATCTAAGTTATTAATAGAAACAAAAATAAACAAAGTAATAACATCATAAACTCAACTTCAAGCAGAAAATAAACAAAGTAAGAAAAATGGATAAAAGTTTAGAAAATAATAAAACACATAACTAGAACAAGTTGGGAAGGAATAGCTAGGGTTTTGATTTAGTTCTTTGCTTTTTAAAACGCCTGTGATTCTGAGCAAGTGAGGTTTTAACTTCCTTTCCTTTCTCCTTTTCTTTTTCTTTTTCTTTTTCTTTTTTTTTATTCAGTTTCTAATTCTGCTTCTTTTTCTAATTTTTGCTCTTTTTTCCTTTTTTAATCTCATCTTATCTTTTTATAAACTTCATTTCTCCCTTTTTTTTTTAAAATAATGAAAGAGAAAAAAAAACTTAACAAAAAAAATTAAAAATTTTTTTTTACCAAAATAAAACAAAGTAATAAAATAAAATAAAACTGACTATTTTGATTTTAAAATTAGAATTCTGAAGATGACATTAGAATCAAAATATTAGAATTTCAAAAATGTTTTCCAAAGAGAAATCACATAGAGTAAAATTCTAATACATAATACAGAACAGAATTCTAAACACATCACACAAAATAGAATTCTAAACATCACACAGAATAGAAATAACATAAAATAGAAATCTAAACACATCATACAAAATGAAAATCACATAGAATAGAATTTTAAACATCACATATAGAATAGAAATCACATAAAATAGAAATCTAAACACACCATACTAAATAGAAATCACACAATATAATTCTAAACACATACCAAATCTTTCAATCTCAAACATAGAAGCATTTAGAACACACAAACAGAGTTCTAAAGTTAAGAGTTTAGAAATAACATACCCAACTCTCTTCTAATTAAGCAGAATTAACTTTCATTTAATGGTTCAGTAAAAATATCCGCCAATTGCTTTTTAGTAGGGAAGAATTCAACCACTATGTCACCTTTTGTACACAATCACGTATGAAGTGATGTCTGAGTTCTATATGTTTAGTTCTAAAATGCTGAACTGGATTTTTAAATGAGTTGATGGCACTTATGTTGTCGCATCTGATTTAGATTATTTTTAATTTCAAACCATAGTCTGTCAGTTGTTCTTTGATCCACAGAACTTGTGCAACACAACTTCCAGCAGTAATATATTCTACTTCTGCAGTAGAGAGAGCAACAGAAGTTTGATTCCTTCTAAACTATGATACAAAGGCACTACCTAGAAATTGATAGGTTCCAGATGTGCTCTTTATATCTATTCTACTTCCTACAAAATCAGAATCATTATACCTAACAAGATTAGATGTATCACCTTTAGAATACAGCAGACCCAGATTAGAAGTTTCACAATGATATTTTAAAATTCTCTTTACAACAATTAAATGAGATTCTTTTGGACATAATTGAAATCCAAAACATAAACAAACACTAAAGTGAATGTCAGATCTATTTGCAGTTAGATATAGTAAAGAACCAATCATACTGTTAAACAATTTAATATCCACATCCTATCCAGTTTTATCTTTTTCTAATTTTGAGAATGGACTCATTGGTGTGCTACATACCTTGGCATTCTCTATTTTGAACCTTTTTAATAATTCTCTGGTGTACTTGCCTTGGTTTATGATAATGATTAAAATGCATATGGTTTTATATATAATTTTTGTTATTTTAGTTGTGTTTTGAATTACCTTAATTAATAAATTAGTCCTATTATTAGTAGATTCTTTTATTTTTTATTTTACCATGATCTGAACTAATTTCTACTGTTGTAGGTAAAAAGAAATCAAAGGAAACACGTTTTGTTTGATAATTTCAATTTATGTTCCCGAAGTGATTTTGAGAATGATCATTTGAAATATTATTTGGATAATTTATACTTTTGAAATGACCTTAACAATGATTATTTGGAATGTCATTTGGAAAATCTATACTCTTGAAATAACCTTAAGAAGGGTCATTCAGCATGTCATTTAAGAGCATCAAATTAGCATCTTGTATAGTTGTCAATGTCGTTCATTGCAACTTCTTTAGCCCATAGAGTTGATTACACTTCTTGTTTTTATTTGGTAGAGAAAGGAGTTGTAACTAAAAGTAAAAGTTTGAAAAGAAAGCAAACAATAAAAGAAAAAAAAGAGACATCATAAAGAAGGAACAAGTGCACAAAAGTTCTCTATAGTTTTCTCTTTTTCTAAGGATCTCACTATATATATATATATAAAATAAAAAAAGAAAAAAAAAAGAGAGACAGAAAAGAAAAATGTATAATAATAATAATAATAATGATACAAAATGAAGGGAGAAAATAGGAGGAAAGAGAAAGAAAATAAATAAAAGGGGAGAACTTATTGGTGCTGGAACATGAAGCTCTCTCAAACACAATAGGCTAAATCATTCTTATTCTTTAGAATTTAAAAATCAAAAGAATATTTTCTCACTTTTGAGCCGTATTTAAAACCTTTCTTTAATATGAGACCATAATAATCCCTTTTACTCCGTTACAATCCTGAAAAAACTTGTTGATTCTTTAAAGTTGTGTTTCCTTCTTCAATACAGAAAGTGTTGTGAAATTTATCTATGAAATTTGAAAATTCAATCATATATCCACTTGTCTATACATCTAGCACACATTTTCCTCTAAGGGTATATTTGTATTCTCCTAAGTTCATATATTCCTAGATGATTGAGGTAATTGCAAGAGCTTGTTGAAAGGAACATGATTTTAGTTGAGTATGTCAAATGATTCTTCAAGCATGATAGAGTTCTAGGATTGATTAATCTCATGATTAAACCTTGAATTTCATATGTGAGTATGAATTGAGCTAAAATTTTTCATTCATATTTTACATTGCTTGGGGACAAGTAATAGTTCAAGTGTGGGAGATTTTGATAGCAACAAAATATGCATGTATTTCACCTTTCATTTTAACTAAATTTAGTTGTATTTTAATTACAAAAATTAGAATTAGATCTCATTTTCATGATTTTTCTTTCTTTTGTTGATATATCACTTGAGCAACATCAACATCTTTGTTCTAAGCAAAAATTGGAATAATTCATGGACAAATGGACAAGCTCATCAATTCTCTTAGAGTCAACAATCTTTGAAGCCCAAAAATAAGCATAAACCAAAGAAGATCTACAACCTTTGAAGCCAAAAAACGTCTAGCCTAAGAAGAAAGAAATAAAGAGAGATGCCCAATGTGGAAGAACGAGAACCAAGTGCAAAACAATCTGTGAAATTATCTTCTGACAGATCATTTAGAGCAAAAATATTATAGTTTTGAAGAAACGTTGCACCTGATTTCAGAAACAACTCCCTCTATTATATTTTATCATTTTTTTTCTCCTTTGTCAGGCGATGACCAGCTTTTTCAGAAGCAAGTTGTGCAAGTAGGTGAAAGGAACCAATCATAAACATGCAAGGAGTTCTATATAAATGAAACAAAGAAAAAAAGAAGGGTTGGACTCCCTTGGCATTGGTTGCCCAACATGATGCAATAGAAAGTAAGGAGTCAGTCAATCAAAAGTAATCAGCCAAACAAGAAAGAGAATTAGTAACCATTAGCCACTATTTTTATTACAACACAAGTAGAGGAGCAAAGAAGCAAGGCTCTTTGGCAAGCTAGGGACGTGAGCCCCGTGGTCAACCAACCAAATAAAACCCGAAGTTTGTTTCTATAATGCCTTTTATTCCTTTGTATATTTTATTTGTGTTGATAAATTTGTGATAATGTCAAACTAAATATCCAGATTTAGTTGTGGGATTTTTCTATTAGTATGCAACATTGAATAGTTCGATTTGTGCCTATATTTTGCTGATTTAATACGTGTGAACTTAATGCCTGTGTATATGATGGCCACATATTTGCATGATATTAGACCAACCCGTATGATTGAAAAATTGACTTATTAGCTAAATTTCACTGGTTAAACCTAGAAAATTATACCTAGGGATAAGCTAAATTTCTTTGAGGACCAAAGGACTAGCACCAGTTCATTGGGTTTCAATCAACGTAGTACCACAAAAGTAGGTCACATTTTGATTTAACACATCCATTTAGCCTTGAAAGAGAAACTTGAATAATTTAGGTTAGTCCTCCTTTAGGAATAGATATACTCCATTTAAATTAACTGTTTATGGTTTGCACTAGAATTAATAGAGATCCCATAGTTAGATTGACTTAACATTTAATTGCTTGAATTCACTTTTGATTACCTTCACTTGGTATTTTTAATTTGTATTTCTAAACTTAATTTGCAACTTAGTTTAAATCATTTTCACTAAATATGATCTTCCTAATAATTGTTGAAAATTTGAAAATTAATAGTGTATTCCTCAATCCCTGTGGATTCCACAATCCTTGTGGATTCCACAATCCTTTTTTTATATTACTTGTATGACCCCTGCACTTGAAAAGCACATTTCAAAGAGCGAACAACTATCTTTCTAGAGAACTCATGAGAATCCAAGGTATGCAAATGGCCTTTAAAAGCACTTCAACTACTACATGGCAAAGCAAGTAATATTAAGAGCTTAATATGTGCTATGGGGATCTCAACCTAAAGTTTTGAAGTTCAAGAGTTATTCACTTCTTAACTTAACATGTTGTCTCACTTCACTGTCCACTAATTCAATTGAAAGACACTAATGTTTAAGTACAAGACTCTTCCTTTGCCATTTGTGGGGGATTGTTGGGAATGGCTTAACCAAAATCTTTGTAATTATTATTTTTCAATTAAAATTTTATGCCAAATACATAATTGGCTCCTATATTTGCGCAAAAAAGTCTTTTGACGATTTTAATTTTCAAAATGACTTTTTGACCCCCCTAAACTCGTTCTTTTATAATTTATGCACGTCTGACCAGGTAAGAAATTGGGGCGTCATATACACTTGCCAAATTAGCGAGTTAGGTCTACTAGGATTGCATGATGTGACAACCACATCATCGTCCAAATGCATAAATTCTACCCTCTCCCCACTTGCACAAAAATCTTTTGGTTACCTCAATTTTCAAAATGACCTTTTAGGCCCCTAGACTTTTTTTTTATTATTTATACACTGGACAAGCAATGATTTTCTCCCACATAATTGTATTACATGGCAGATTTTATATGCCACATCATCTGCGAAATAATGGTCGAATACATCTATTGCCCCTTATACTTATACAAAAAAGTCTTTTGGCCACTCAACTTTTAGAATGACCTTTTAGCCTCCTAGACTCGTTTTGTTTTGTAATTTATGCATTGACCATGTAATGGTCTTTTTACACGTTGGCGCGCGTGTTTTGCACTCGGGTAATCTGGCTCTATAAATTACAAAAAAATGAAATTAAGGGATCAACAGGTCATTTTGAAAGTTGAGATAACCAAAAGACTTTTTTTGTGCAAATACAGACGCAATTGTTGTATTCAGCCAAAAATCTTATTTCCACTGTTGTCTTCAAGATATCCTCAACACTTTACACAAAAAAATTCCTATTTAAATACACAGACTTGGACTGGAAAAAAAAACTCTGCAAAAGACATCTTTTTTCCTCTCTTTTCTTTATTTCTTGTTCCACACTTCCACCACGAGTGCATGTGTTGAAGATTTGATGTGTTAACCAGGGGGTGGCGTTTCTCGATTGAACCAAAGTCATATGCCAAATTTCGCTTTCAAGGCAAAGGCTCATCCACGGCACATCTTTTTTCTTACAGGATGTATTGAAGTTGACTAAATGACTTAGTGAATAGTATAGTTTCATCATATGTATTAAAGCTGATACAACATGAATGTGGATGTGGCATAGAACACATAGTCAATTCAACAAATAATCACAATAAGATGGGGTTAATTCGTCCTTTAAATTCAAAACTAAATGGAAGCCTATCTCTAAGTTCTAGCTATCCAATAAGGGGTCATTTAACTTTTTGGGTGGTTGGCGACGTCCTTTCTTCAAGCCAGCATGCCACTGGAATTTGCACGCAAACACTCGAGCTGACAACCCCAGTTCCTTAAGCATGGTGCGGAGAATACTCAGAAAGACAGCCCCACACTTGATTTCTCAATTCCATAACTCATTTTTCATGTCAACCCATAAACCATAACCCTCAATATAATTCCAAATCACTCCTCACCCATCACACATATTCAACAATCATTGTGCATCAACAAATTCCCGAATGATTTTTGCACATATAGCTTCTAATACAAATGAATCTATGATATATATCTACGAATACATACTCTGCATTAGGGAATTTATTCTACAATTATGGTGTTTAGCAACAGTCCTGGCTAGTTTGTACGACGTGTTTAGCATCTTGTAAGTAATCCTCAGCTAAAATAATAATAAGAACATAGAAAACTTTTATGGCCAATTTGCAATAACATGTTTAATCTAAACAGACAGAGAAATGCTATCACCTACAGCAACAACTTACAATGTCAATTATTGATCTGAAATGACTATTTATGAAATTTATCGGGGAAAGATAAGGCTTCTGGGAGTTGCTTTCCCTCTAAAAATGAAACAAACAGCACAAGAGATCTTTCTGGTTGTGAAAATGGAGCTTCATGAGATGCACCTCTAATGGTGGCAAAAGATAAGATATCTCCATATACTTGTGTCCAACCAGCGACCTGGAGAAAATAGATTAATTAGCCTTCATTTTATTCTGCTAAGCTGAACTCTGAAGAAATTTTCGTTTCCTAGTGATGAAATTTAAATAAACCTGTTTTCCCTCAAACCAGGTTCTGTAGGGAACAGTTGTGTTGAGTCCTAATTGCTTTGCCAATCCATTGACCAGTGTTCTTGTTCCAGTAAGTGGAATGACTGAATCTTGGTCTCCACTGCAGGAAAAGTTCAAAATGTTAATTACTGATGAGAAATCTCCCACATGGCTAAGTATTCTAATGTTCATAATTTGGATATTAGATAATATTCTGATCTATATTGTTAAGTTGATCACCTGTAAACAAAAACTCGAATGCCGGATTTGACAAGCTTGCCAATAATAGGAATGGTAGGTATTTCTAGATTTTGAGTATCATATTTCAGCACACTATTATAAGAAGAAAAAATCAAATACAAAATGGTGAGAGCAAAACCAAAGTAATAGGAAATAAAGTTTAGTTCAATGAAAATAGTTGTTAAAGTTGGATATTGAATTTGTAACAATCAATCAATTAGACAACTGCACCAAATGGAATTTAATCGAGTATGGAAGGAATAGGTATTAGCATGGTTCAGATAATTACTCGCTGCACACAGTCCATTCATTGACACCGAGAAGCTGAGCATGAAGAGCTTCTCTAACATCTTTTCTGTTTAAATACTTCACTGTTTCATCTTCTACACAGACATCAATTTGCCCAGCATATTCCTGTTTGACACAAAGTAGTAGTAGCATCAGCAAAAACCATTTATGTAGGATGGAATTGAAAGTTGTCTTATAACGGCCCACAATTTGATATTTTGATCTAAGAAATGAGCATAACTAAAGTACATGAAGAGTGGAAGAGCATACCATTTGATTCAACAGATGTGCTTGGGATTGGACAGATGATAAGCAAACATCAAGAATAATGTCATAAGTGTCAACAAATTTACTAACTTCTCTTGAGACTTCACTATGCACTTTAGAGCAAGCAGGGGAAAGAAAGCCACTAACTCCATATTCTCTCCTGATCTGAGAATAGTTACAAATTGTGGTAAAAATCTGGTAGGTTGCATCTGATATTAGACCATGAGACCAAAAATACTCGGCTCGTGAATTGAAATCTGTTTCAAATTCTAGAAGTGGGTTTCCTATCTGCAGCCATCAAAGTTGAATAAACCTTATTACTAACAATTCAGATATGCATATAGAAAGGAAAATAATATAGAAAGCATGAGCTCATTGTATAAAAACTTCACTACAAAAATTATTTTCGTTTCCCTTTCAGTAGATAGAAAATTCCTAGGGGAGGGGCAATGCAAGAACTCTAAAATCCTGCACAAAGCACTCATGCATTTTGAACCGAGATCTCATTGAAAATATTCTTATTACTTACTGCAATCCCTTTCAGGTTGATTTTTGCGTTGGACTGGACAATAAGCTGTGCAAGCTGTGGGACATAATGACCTACCAGGAGAAATGAGATCATTTAGATTCTCTTTCCTTTCTGAGTCCTTTTTAGTTCAAATTGCAATAAATTCTTACTGTCAAATCCAAAACAAACCAACAACTATATATATATCCTACCTGCATAGCTCTCCCCTGTTATGAAGAAATCTCTGTCTTTATATTCTGGGAATTTGGTAAACCAGCGTTCAAGAAATGCAAGATTGTCTTGAGCTATCGGGAAAAAAAAAAAAAGCCTCTTTATAAGTTCAATATCAAAAATCCCAACATACGCAATTGTTGAACTAAAACATTTCACATTGTACATGTACTAGATAATGAATCTCAAGCAATTTTGCATTTGGGATTGTTTGTTACAATCGAATTCCACAATTTTAACAAATTTATTTGTAAATCTACAATCAAAGCTTATACATAAAATTGCATTTTCTAAATTTTTAATTCTATAGAAGTAGTTATATGAACCAAGTTCTACCCAAATCATAGAATTTGCAGAACTTAATCATATTACAAGCTAACAAAGCACGAGCTAGTACAGTTATATATTAAAAAAGAATTTTAGATTTTATCCAAATATGAAAATTTATATATAAATAAATTTGTTTAATGAAATTAAATTATAAATAACATCAATTCAATGTTATTTTTGTATGATATAATTATCAGTTTATAAGAAGCAACCTGTTATCTCATCATTCACAGAAGCGTAGAAGGAATCGTTAGCAGAGTAGGAGAAGCCAACTCCTGCAGGTGATTCCAGGTATAACATATTTGCTTCTGTAAGCAAGAAAAGAAAGATTTGAGCACGGAAAATGAACCAAAAAACAAAAGTAAAGCTTCAATTATTAAGAAAAAAAAAATGCAAGAACCGTGAATATTTCAAATGGGCGACCTTTATTCCAGCTAAAATCATTTTTAAGCAGTATGTCTCCACTTGGTTTAAAAGGTCCATGCTCACAGAAAGCTCCTGCTCCAATAGAAGAGCAACCAGGCCCTATAAAGAATATCTAATTTCATCAGTTTAGAGCATTTAAAAAGCATGCAAAACTTGGTTTTTTATATGTATATATATATGTACCTCCATTTAGCCAGAGAACAAGAGGCTTCGAAACTGAGTTTATCTCTGCTTCCACAAAGTAGTAGAAAAGAGCTCTCTTCTGCTTTTCATCAACTGTTATGTAACCTGCATACTGCTTGAAGCTGACCTCTGTTTGACCTGGCAATTTTACAATTTGATCGATTTCTGAGGCTAAGAGACATTGTGCTGCTAACAAGAGTACAGTTATGCAAATTGTTGCTTTGATAATCCATTGATGTGGCTTCATTGGAGAGTTAGATAGGAGAGAGTGTGAGCGAGAGAGAGAGAGAGAGAGAGAGGAGATTCTTGAAACTGTCTTGTATTATTGTTCGGTCCCTCTTCACTTTTTCCAAAAATACAAATCCTTTCATATGTTTTTAATCACATAAAATAATATTTGGAGGAGGAATATATTGTGATATATGTATTTAGCATGGGCTAGGCCTTGACATTGAAAATAATTTTAAAATTAGAACAAACACATTGACAAGCCAATAATACAGAAAACAGAGCCCGTGGGTGAGGGATACAAACAGAAAAGCCAAATTCGATGCAAAAGTGACCATATTGAAATTGATATTGTCGGCATCTTCATTAGAAAAAAATATTTCTATGTCCTCAGTTTGAACACTCATACACCATTCAAAATTTGTCAAACTAATCCGCGCCAACTCAACCTACCATAAATTTTTCATTATACAAACATTAGAAGAAGCAGTTTACACATTTTTGGAGACTTAGAAAAATTGCATTGAAGAAATGTAAGCTAATGTATTGAGTAAAATGCAAAACTTCATTTTTCAGGAAGAAGCGATTACAAATATAATGGAAATTTAAGTACTTGATTTCTGTTTTTTCTTAATAGTATATAATTCCAGCAACATATTCAATTCATTATTGCATAAAATAATTTAAATTATCTTTTATCATGACAAGGAAAATAAAACTTATGCTTAGATAATTTATTTCGAAATTCGAAAACATAACCTTATAAATCAAAACAGAAAAAAGAGAAAGAAGACTACTCACTATCTTATTTTCTCATTTTAAAATTACATGAGACCAATCTTCGAAATTGATATGCTAAGAGACGGAAATTTTACCCTCTTTTTAAAAGAAATTCTTTTATAGGTTTTTTGGTCTATGATAAAATGACAATCTATAAAAAGAATTGCAATCAACTCATCCTCTAATGGAAAGGAGATTTTAGTATCTTAATTTAAATTTAGATTTGGAAATAAAATATAAGTTTACTTTAGTATTTTAATATCAATTTCAAATTGTATTGAGGATCATTAAATTTAGAAAATTAGATTTTAAACGGTTAAAAATTCTAATAATGATTATTAAATTTAAAAAATTAAATGTGAATCGTTTAAGGAAAATAGAATGGTCTAATAACAATTAATTAAAAGGAAATAATAAAATTACAAGTAAAAATACTAAAAGAAAATAATTAAATTTCAAAAGTTTAAATTCTAAATTTTCTCAAACAAGAAAAATATGAAAAAATTCTAAGTTACAAGTCCTAAACAATAGACATTAGTTAAATTATTTTTCTAGAATTATAAATATGAAAGATATATGGAAAATTTTCAACTATAAAGACAATAATAAATATATAATTATTATAAATAAATGGAAAAAAATTAAACAATTCAATGTAAAACTAAAAAAAATTCAAAGATTCAAATACAAATAAATAAATAAAATTAATTATTTTAAATAAGTAATAATTTTTAACCTTAAAAAGGTATCTTTAAGTGAATTAATAAAAAATTTTCAAATTTAAAATATAGATATAAATAATGATATATTAATTTTTAAAATAGAATTATGAAATAGAATTTTTTGACATTTAGATAATAAAATTAAGTTTTAATTTCAACTATAAATGATAAGGTATCTCAATTCTTTTTAATTTATTAAATATATTTATTTTTAACTCAGATTCCTTTGTAATTTAAAATTTATTTATTGAATTTAATATTTTTTTTCTTTTTTTTCCCTTTTAAATCAATGATGTAAACGTTGACCTTGCTATATATATAACTTCAAAAGAGATTTCTCTTTGTAAATGGTAAAATAATAATAATAATAATAATTATTATTATTATTATACTTATATTTCTCTCTTCAATTTATTAATTTTAATGAAACTTTGTTAAAACTCAAATAATCAAATTATATCAAATTGTATGCAATAAACCAATAAAATACATATATATATATATATATATATATATATATATATATATATATATATATATATATATAATACATTTAAAAAAATATAATACATAAATGGATTTCCAATTAGCTTTTCCTTTCCTTCATTTCCACCAACATGATGTTCCTCATACCTGTACTTATACAAATACAACGATACATACTATGGGTAACAGGTAACAAAAAAAATATTATTAAATAAATAAAGAATAAAGAGAAGAGAAATCATAAGATACATAAAAAAGATCATAAAAATTACACAAAAAAAAATTAACAAATAAAAAAAAAAAGAAAAAATGGATCAAAGAATTAATATTACCTTAATCAATGAAGAGACAATGGTTAATCTGAATTAAAGTTGCTATAGTCATCTATATAATATCACATAAGATAAATAAATAAATAAATCAATTAGAATTTGTAAAACACAATCAAAATTCAAAGAATTAAAAAGTAACCAAAACAAGAAAATTAATAATTAGACTTGATTAATATGGAGGTTTATATATATATATATATATATATATATATATATATATGAAAAAAATGTTTAAAGATTTTATAAGTTTTAATTTCAAAATTAAAAATTTGAAATATTAATTATTGAATATTTTGGATATAAGTATATATTAGATTGAAGATATACAAGAAAAGAAATGTTTAAAAAAATTAATAAAAAATTAAAAAATTGTATAGAAAAAAAGAAAAAAGGAAATATTCAAAGGATAGAATGCCAAGTAAGCTTTTTGAAAATTTTTTTTATTTCAAGATTATATATATGTATATTCAAGGGAGTAGAATTTTGGAATGAAAATTTTAAATTTAATAACTTTAAAAGTCCAGTTTCATATAAAAAACTAGTTACAAATCTGCGCTTCTAGCGCGATCTTTATAATATGCTATTTGAATAATTATTTTTATTTCTTCTAACTTATAAATTCACCAAAATTAAGAATACTAATGATTGAAATTATTTTTAGATAAAAACTCAAAAATTAAATACCATTTATTTAATTAATATTTTTATGTAGTTAAGAATTTCTTATTTATATAATGTCTTTGATTTGATATATTTTTAGTGTACAATTAAATATGATAATATTTTTAAATATATATATCAATTAAATTATTAAATATTCTAATAATATTTTTTATTGAGAATGTTCAATTTTCATCCAGTATATCTAAAGGGTTAAACATGTGCAAAAATTTTAAATTAAATTAGTTTGACTCTATACCACTTTCTAAATTAAATTGATTTTACTCTAACATTGTAAACTTAAATGAGTTCCAATAACTATAAACATTAGATATGATTAGATTTTATAATTAATAATTAGTTGAATGTAAATAAAAAAGTAAATTAAGAAAGAAACATAAAATAGAATGCATTAAAAAAAAACATTTACTTAGCTGCAATAACAACTCTAAGAGCAAGAAAATTTAGAACTGAAATACTAAGGTATATCCTTCTCAACAAATTTTTTGAGAGGTGACCCATAAAATTTTGAAAATGAACAAATGGTATCATATGTATTACTTATTTGATTGCAAGTCGTATATCTTAGGTTTTAAAAAAGTAAAAAGCATTATTATATGTAACATTCTTTGAACAAAAATAATATAAAACCTAGCATATATAAAATATCATATTATAGTGTTTTATAATTATATATTTTTGAAAACATCTAAATATTACATACATATAATGTTAATTAGATGAATATATATATATATATATATATATATATAAAAGCCTGCAACCTACCAATTGTCAAGAAAAAAAAAAAAAAGAATCTACAGATATCCTATAAAGATACATTAATCATAAAATGAAATAAACATTATTATTTTATTTCGGTAAGTGAAACACATTTTGATAACTTAGTTTATTTACAACTTTTAATGTTGCATGCAAATATTATAGTATCTACTCAATATTAAGAGGAACATCGTCTTCTCTTATTTATTTGCAATCTCTAATCATACCTCTTCACCATCCTCTTTCTTTTACAAAAATACTTACCTTTTCTATATTTCAAATCAGGCAAAACATAAACCTCAAACTGTAATTTTCAAACTCTCTTATACTGGTGCAATTAATTATAAGACCAAAGGCACAGGTAATAGTTCAATAATCTAGCATCCCACATTCTAAAAAGGTTAATGGCTAATGCATAATTCCTGAAACATAAAAATTAAGTCTTTGGCATTTTCAGATACTCCAAAAACTTGATAAAAAAACAGAGATATGTAAGGAGATCAACCATTCACATATTCTTCAACCTAGTCAAGTCAAAATATAAATATAATATTACTAATCTTACTTGCAAAGGTCAAGTCATGTACAATTTTATAATAATAAATAAAATAAATTTGATATTTTCTTATAATATGTTTTCAAAGAAACTAAAATATAAAAAGGAATAGAGACATCGTTAATGGTGATATTTACATCAACCATTTCATTGTAAAGTTGCAAAAATAAGAAGGGAAGCAATTATGTGAAAAAAAAAAATAAAATAAAATTTATATTCTCTTCTAATGCATTTTCGAAGAAAGAAAACAAAAATAGAAGGATAGGAGAACCTTATCGGTGATATATTAACATAAACAGTTTCATTATAAAGCCGCAACAATAGAAAAAAAAAAAAAAAAAAAAGCAATTCGTGCAAAAAAAAGTAGAAAGGGATAGAGAACTTATTGGTGATTTTTGAATTGAGATTTTTTGAAAATATTTGAATAGATGATGAATAATGATTAGATTTCAAAAATCATGTTCATTATTGCTAAATTATTAATTAACAAATATTAATTTGTGACCAATTAAAATACAGCAAAATAAGTGAAAAAACTTAAAAATTTATTAATAAATATTAATTTGTGACCAATTAAAAAACATCAAAATAAATTACTTGAAAAAGAATTTATTGAAATTTTATATAGAAAATAGAATACTGTGTTAATTTAAAATACTTTCCAATATTAAAATCTATAAATTAATTTAGAACAATAAAGAAAATAAAAAGAATAATAAAAACCAAATAAATAAAAAAGATGCTATTGTTTCAATTTAAAAATTAAGCTAATAATGTAAGGAATTCAAATAACATGTTTTAAGATAGATATCTATATATAGATAAGGTTCAATAATTTAAATTATTTAATGTGAATATGTTTTTAATGTTCCAATTTGTCATTAGATAGTAATCATGAATCGCATATTATGTCTTATTTTATTCTTTTTAAATCAATTAAATTTTAGATTTATCTCATAGTAATTTTTTTCAAATTGATATTATAATTATTTCGATTAAATTTTTTATTTATCTCATAGAAATTATTTTTGAAGTGATATTATAATTGTTGTCGTTTTGGATTGATATTTTAATGACTTAAAAACTTAATGAAACCAATCAAAAATGAAAAATTAAACATTGATTATAGAGAAAAAAATAAAATAAAGAAACAAAAATAGTTTATTTATAGAGATGAAAGTTATTTAAGCAAATAAAAATTTGAATATAAAACTAATAACAATAGGAAAAAACATCTATCGAAACATATAAAACTACACACAGAAGCAACTCTTTTTGTTATGTTATTCTTCACCTAGCTTTATATTGTCTATGGCTGAAGTCAAACTTATTATTATATGGACAATATTTTACTGCTTGGCTTGCTGTAATGTTGCATGGGTAGCAACCAACTCAAGTTCTTCGCCAAAATTCTCAGTCCTTCTCTACTTTGGTGATTCTTTAACAACTATATCAAGACAATGATCAAGGCAAATTATGCTCTTTATGATCAAATGGAAAATTGATTCCTGACATGTTAGGTTCAATTATTGTTAGCAAAGAAGCAATTCCTCCATATTTGGATCTAAATGTTTTAAAGTGTACTGTGTTAATTTTGCATTAGCTAGGTTTGGATATGATGATTCAACAGTTCTGTTAACTAATGTTATTCCATTTTCAAGGCAAATTGAATTATTTAAGAAATATATGGAAAGGCTTAAAGAATTGTTGGAGAAGTAAAAGCTAAGGAGATAATTAATGGCTTCTTGACTGTTATGACATCCTACAAGAAGGTTGGAATTTAGTGTAAGTGATCATCAAGATTTTCTACTTAACAGGCTACAAAATTTTGCTAAGTTAAGAATTTGCTTTGTACTGTTGGAAGTGCTGCTTCTTTAACAAATTCAGGACAATAATGGTGAGTAATATGTTCAATAGTATATTGGGGCTTGATGATCAAATATAATGAAAAGAAGTAACCTTTCATTAAAGGCTTTCCAATCTTTCTTTCACTAAGCTTTAGCTGCCATCAAACTCTATTTGTGAGATATATGCAACTAACAAATCCAAGAAAACATACTTAAAGAATATGAATAGTAAGCGCAGCTCAGCTGGATGGTAACAGGAAATTCATCGGTAAGTCAGGACAAAAGAAAAAGATAAAACTAATTGTTAGTAATTATATACACCTTTAAAATGAAGTATGGCCGTCGTACTTATATATTGTGAATGTAAAATCCAAGCTTTGCATTATATTAAAGGCTACCTGATAAATTTATCATAGAAAGACTAATTTATCATCATAAAATTAACATACCAATATACAATAATTCATTACAAAACAACATCACAGATCTCGACAAGCTCAAAATCCTGAATACCAAAATTCTATTCAAAGCTCTTAGATCTCTGCATACCTCCATTGTTGTTATTTTTAGTAGAAATAAAAGAAGGAGAAGAGGAAGAATAAAAAGAAAACTCCCATAGGAAGTATCCATGAATATATGGCAACGTCTTCAGTTAAAATAAACCTACCTAGATTTTAATGTTTTTATTTAAAATTTTAGTTGGATTATATTAGATAATTAGATTAGATTATGTTTAAAAAATTAACTTGACCAATCAAACTACAGAAAAATATAGAAATTTTTTTAAAAATTCTTAAAAAAAGAATAATAGAAAGTTGGATAGGGAAAGAGCTTCTCTCTGTTTCAGCTTATATATATATAGATAGATATTATACATCAATATTATTTTTCTACAAATAGATATGGGCATTTGGCTAGCTTTCTTTTTTTGGATATAAATACATGCATTTGGAATTTCCAAAATACAAGAGAAGTGCAGAAAAAAAATATTGTCTTATACTTATGGTATTGAGAGCTTCTTCTTGAAAATTCAAATTGTATTCTTTTGTGAGAGTTCCTTTTGTAATCTCATTTATTCTCTTATTGAAATTGAGCATTTGATTGTGAAGGTCCTATTATATGGCACAATCCAAAAGGGGGCAAATTGAATTTTCTAAAATTTAACCTTTAAACAAAAGATCAGAATGAAAAAGTCTTTATAAGAGTGAGCTTTGTCATAGTTAAAACTTCATTATAAAGCTATTAAAAGTTAGAATATAGAGTACTGACTCAGATTCAGATTTCTCTTAGATATATAAGAACAGATTAGAACTGGAGAAATCATGAATAGAAGTTAAGAATTCTAATGTTTCCACAAAGACAAAGCTTTTGCACATTCAAAAATACAAAACATTAACAACTTTTAATCTATAAAAAATAAACAGATGCGTGTATAGAGCAAGTGTAATCAAATAATATCTCAAAGTAAAAAAAAGATAAATAAAGATTTATAGTGGTTCGATACTAACTTGCTTACATCCACTCCTCAAGAACTCCTCTTGAGATTCTCCACTATGTTATATTTTTTAAAGGGTAAGAGACAAACCAACATTATAAAGGAAATGGATCAAATTCCTGGATCTAACCTTTAAGCTGCTATATTTACAAAGTTCTAATCAACTTCTACCCTTCTGTTTTATAAAGAATAGAAAACTCAAATTCAAGACATTAAAATCTCACTAAAGAAGAAGGTTGCTTGATAACCCTTATAACATAGCTTTTCAACCTAAGTTATATACAAATGTTTTTCATTTAAAACCTCTAGTCTATAACAGATTACAATAAATCTATATAGATAAAGAGAAATAGATTATAAGCACAGGAAGAACAGAAGAGAGATTGAACTGAAGTTAAGATCAAAACTGCTCTTCAAAAGAGTTGTTGTAAATTTCTTTTTCTATTAAAAATTTTCTATAAACATAGAGAAGACAAGAAATAAGAGGATTGAGTTGAAGAGAGAAGCGTTAGATATTTTGAAAATTTGAAAACTTTAACCTTTTATTCTTGATTTTCAATTTTGTGGAGGAAGGCTTTTTATACTTAGAAAAAATATTTTCCTGTTAGACATGCAATGTTAAGAAATCTTTAAGGAAGATATTTTTCTGATATTGACGGTTAAAAGGGAATGGTTTGGAACGGTGTTGAAAAGCTATTAGCCAATCATTTGTACTAAAATAAGAAAGATTGGATAGGTGATAGTCGTTATTAGAAAAACCAACAAGCTTTTATAAAAAACCGTTAGTTATATCAAAATAGAAGATAATTTTTTTTTTTTTTGCAAAAAATCCCTTTTGATTTGATAAAACCTTCAAAACTTTTGCCTATACCATTTTGTATTTCGATTAATGTGAAACACAAACTACAAAGGCATTTTCCCTCTAAAATTTTTTACTTAAAAGATTTCAAAAATAACTTTTTGAAATAGAGGTTTAAAATAGAGAATTTGTGCTTATAATAACATAAATATCTCTATCATACATTAATCCTAATAACTTAGATAAACTAATCAAAATAATCTTCACTTTATTTTCATAGTCTTTAATCATCTTCTGAGTCATAGGAATAAGAAATCTAAATTTCTTTATCATCTAATATGCATAAAATACTTTAGCACATACATAATATTAAATTTATTTAGTTTGTTAATCATCAAAATCTTTAGGGGATTTGACCTTGAGCCAACTAATTATATACTCTTGATTTATCTCGAAAAAGGATTAATGTATTTGTAAGAAGTTGTAGTTAGTAGAGGATTTCAAGTAGGGCCTTGAAAAGTGGATGTAGACACGATAATTGCCAAACATATATAAATAGCTGTTTGCTCTTCTTTTCTCTTCCCTTTCTCATTTTTATTTTTTATATTTTTTTGAGCAAAATAAAAAATCCGCCAAATTCCATATATATTAACTCAACTCACCCCCCCCCCCCCCCCCCTCTTAGGTTACTATTAACATATAATAATTATTAATTTACTTCTAATCAAGAAATAAACTAGGATTTCAAATCCTTATATAATACGGATTGTTTGGACTCCAATATAAATATTCAAAATTTACCCTAAAATTATGTCAACCACAATCAATCTCTCCTAAAATTATGACAAATTAACAATTGATACGGTGAGCGTAGAACTCACCTTTAACCTCTCTTCAACCCTAGCTAGCTCTTAATTCTCTATTCATCATGGCTACCTATCCAACTGAAAACCCAAACGCTGAGAGCCAAGGGAATGACCATGGTGAACCTGGCTAGCAAATCACATCACTCTTCCACCTATAACCAATCCTCAAGTAGCAGTAGCCTTGGCCTAAGCCTATTCTCAATTCACCACTGTATTAAAAGGCATCTTAGAGAGCTCGACACCTAATGGCGATCCCACTCTACCTCCCAAACCCATAGACGCTCTCCTCAATGAAGGAAAAGTTCATCCACCTTCTCCTAAGAACCCAACTCACTCCCTCTCCGACCGATACCAAGAAGCAGAGTCAAAGCATATCAACCACCATGATCAAGAGGTTAACTGCACTTAGATATTGGATGAGGCGAACCTCAGGGATGATTGAAGGAGCTAGTACGGGAGTGTAAGGAATCAAAGGAGAACGGAGATTATAGCTTTCGCTAAGACTCGCCATTATCTCCCACCATCTTGGCCACAACCTTTCCACCTAAATTCAAGCTCCCCACCTTTCAATCTTATGACGGTTATACCGATCCCAGGAGCCACCTGGCCACTTTTCGAACCATAATGTATTTGCAAACTTGCTCCGAAGATTTGATGTGTAAGGTACTTCCAGTCACCCTCAAGGGTGTTGCGCAAGAGTGGTATCAAACGCTTAAAACAGGGTCCATCCACTCTTTTTTGCCATTAGCCATGACATTTCGAGCTTGTTTTATAATTTGTATCTCATCCAAGAAAATTCCATCCGAACTGGTGGATTTGAAAAGAGAAGAAAGAGAAACCTTACGGCAGTATGTGGCTAGATTTCAAAAGGTGGCGATGCAAGTGCAGAACTTGAATGATGAAGTGGCAATTAGTGCAATGGCCAAGTATTGCAAGTACAACAAGTTGTTTGAAAGTCTGAATATCAACCCACCCTCAACTTTTACTGAACTCATGATAAGGGCTCACAAATATACCATGCTGGATGAAGCTTATGAAATCCAACAGCAACATGAGTCAACTAAGGAGGAAAGATATAGGTCCAAAAGGCACTCACCTCCTAGGGGCAGACCCTCGCTAAGTAGAAGATTGTCCATCCGACCTCTTCGAACGAGCTATTCCATCCGAACTCCATACTCCAGAAGTGGCGAGTTTCTGCAAGATACAGAGTTCACCCCGATGAATAAACCTTGTTCGAAGATCTTATCATGGATAAAAAAATAGGGTGATCGGATCCCATGCTTTTATCCTAAAAAGATGAGGGAGGATTCAGCAGGTCATAAGGATAGGAGCAAATATTACGAGTTCCATAGGCATGTGGGCCATGAACTGATGCTTGTTGGTAGTTGAAGAAGGAAATAGAGCGCCTCATGCAGAAAAGCGAGCTAAAGCAATTTGTGGGGGAAAGTAAGTGAGATGAAGGATAATCGGGCAAACTTGATAAGGGTGTTCGGATCGTGGGGACTATTCACACCATATTTGGTGGTTCGACAGGTGGTGATAGTTACTCAGCAAGGAAGCAGA
Source organism: Jatropha podagrica (assembly GCA_947857235.1). Taxonomy (NCBI): domain Eukaryota; kingdom Viridiplantae; phylum Streptophyta; class Magnoliopsida; order Malpighiales; family Euphorbiaceae; genus Jatropha; species Jatropha podagrica. The sequence goes on along the minus strand of CANUEP010011623.1, from coordinate 20,522 downwards.
GAGCTAGGGAGATATACTCTATCCTACCACAACAAAAGCTTAGCCCAAGACCACTAATATCGTTCTCTGAAGCTGACGGCGAGCATGTCCGAGTGCCATATAACGATGCCTTGGTAATCGAAGGTGCTTTGGCAAATTTTTTAGTGAAGAGAATCTTAGTAGATGGAGGCAGTGCGATTAATATGATAATATTAGAGGTATTCAAGGCTCTCAAATTAGATCCAACAAAACTCAAGCCTATCCAGACTCCTCTTGTTGGCTTAGTGGGCAAGCCAGTTTAAGTGGCAGGAGTAGTGGACATAGATATAGAGCTCGGTGGAGAGGATTCTTCAAAGAAGATCAAACTGGAATTCATGGTGGCAGACATCCAGTTCCTATATAATGCCATATTGGGAAGACCTGCCTTGTATAAGCAAGAAATAGTAACGTGCATCAGGTACTTAACTATGAAATTTTACTCAGATGAGGGCAAAGTGGTGGCTGTGAAGGGTGACCAGAAAGCAACAAGAGAGGCATATGTAGTGGCTCTAAAGGGCCTGCCATTAAGCCTAACAATCATGTCGGTGCTAGAGGAAGAATTAACTGCTCAACCCGCAAAACACCCTCCTTTTGATATTCTTAGGCACAAAGGGGATTTAGGTCCTAAGCTAGTGGGCGAATTGATCACATGGGAGATAGAGAAAGGGAGGAACATAAAACTAGGAGTTGATTTACCGGGCGAAGTGCAAGAGAGCATAAAGGCAGTCTTTAAGGATTAATGTCCAAAGTTTTGCATGGTCTGCAGAAGATATAGTGGGGATTAGTCCTAATATCATCTCTCATAAGCTCAGCATAGACCTAAGCTCTAAGCCTGTTAAGCAGAAGAAGTGAAATCATGGCTATGAAAGATAATAGGCCATCATGGCTGAGGTTGATAAACTTTTGAAAGTGAGTTTCAAAAGGGAAGTAGACTACCCAGAATGGTTGGCGAACGTGGTCCTTGTGCCTAAATCCAATGGGAAGTGGAGTCTTTATGTTGACTTTACAGATTTGAATAAAGCTTGCCCAAAAGATCCCTACCCCTTACCTAACATTGATTAGCTGGTTGACTCAGCAGCTGGATATGAGGTGTACAGTTTTGTAGATGCGGCAACAAGGTATCACTAGATAAGAATGAACAAACTAGATGAAGAAAAAACTAGTTTCATCATAGACCGAGGCATTTATTGTTACCAAGATATGCCTTTTGGGTTAAAAAAATACAAGGACAACGTATCAGAGGCTAGTCAACAACATTTTTAAAGAACAAATTGGATGAACGGTAGAGATGTATATTGATGACATGATAGTGAAGAGTATCTAAGCTGTTGAGCATCCTACAGACATGCGAGAAGCATTTCAAATTCTGAATAAGTTCGGCATGAAGCTCAACCCAAAAAAGTGCACTTTCAAAGTAAAAGCAGGAAAGTTTTTAGGTGTTATGATATCTCAGAGAGGAATAGAGGTGACCCTAAGAAAATTAAGGCAATCTTAGAAATGAGACCGCTCGCTAACATTCATGAAGTTTAGCAGCTGAATAGTACAAATAACCTCCCTTGGAAGAGTTATTTCTTGTTCGGCCAAAAGGTGCATGCCATTTTACCAGATGTTGAAACAGTTGAGAAGTTTCAAATGGGACAATCAATGTCAGCTCACCTTCGAGCAGATTAAAGAATTCTTATCCTCCACTCCTAAGTAAACCCAGGAAAGATGAGCCTTTATATTTATACCTTACAACTATTGAGAACTATATTGCTTCTGTGCTACTCAGAGAAGAAGGTAGTGAGCAATACCCTGTCTATTATGTGAGCAAAGTCCTCAGAGGAGCCAAGCTGTGGTACCCATGTGTAGAGAAGTTGTCTTTTGCTATCCTTATAGTAGCAAATTACCTGTGCCTATTATTTCCAATCACGTACCATAGTTGTCCGTACAAACCATCTATTAAGAAAGGTCTTGCACCAAGCTGAAACTTTAAGAAGGTTAGTGGAATGGTCAATTAGGTTGGGTGAGTTCGACATCAGGTATGAATCTCGTACCGCAATGAAGGCATAACTATTAGCTGATTTTATGGCTGAGTTCTCTAGTGAAGGCCAAACAAATGATCCACAATCTATAATGCCGAACCTTCAGGGTGACATATGGAAACTTCATACAGATGGTGCTCTAAGAAACCTAGGACTGACAGTAAGAATTGTCTTACAAGGGCTAAGGAAGAAAAAGGTACAATATGCAACTCGCTTAGGTTTTCTAACAACTAACAATGGAGCGGAGTATGAAGGTTTGGTCGCAGGACTCATGTTGGCTCGTGAGGTATGACCTCCAGTCCTTCATATCTTTTTAGACTCACAACTTGTGGTAAGCCAAATTACAGGTGCATTCATGACCAAGGAACCAAACCTAGTTAAATATCATTCTTCGGCCACATCCCTCTTGAACAAGCTGGAAGAAAGTAGAGGTACTTGGAAGTTATTATAGATAGAAAGGACAAGCAATAAAGAGGCAGATGCCATAGCTAAAGCTGTTTCATGAGGAGAAACCCTAGCAGAAGGAGTCATAGTTGAACAACAGGACTTCCCGAGCTTTGAGAAACAAGAGGTCCTGGTCACCCAAAACGAAGATAGTTGGATGAACCTAATAGTAGATTTTCTGCAAAACGATGTTCAATAAGAAAATAAATAGGAAGCCATCAAACTCTGTTGGAAAGCAATGAACTATGCACTGGATAATGGAGAACTATATAGGAGATCGAAATCACATCCTTGGGCTAGATGTGTAACCAAGGAAGATGACAACTATATTATTAGAGAAATATACAACGGATTGGGAGGGGCTCATGAAGGCTCGGATGCAACACTCTGGAAGATCATATTGACAGGGTATTATTAGCCTACTATGAAAAATGATGTTCGCCATTATGTTCGTTACTGTAGGACGTGTCAAAAATATGATAGAGTGCCTAGGCGACCTCATCAGAGTGACAGCCAATAGCCTCAGCTTGGCCTTTTTCTTAGTGGGGAATAGACATCCTGGGATCTTTCCCCATAACAACTGCTCAAAGGAAATTTGTGGTGGTTACAATTGATCATTTCTTTAAGTGGGTAGAAGTAGTGGCCCTTAGCACGATTACACCAGCTTGGATCATCAGTTTCTTCAAAAACATTGTCATCTTTAGGTATGGGGTACCTCACAAGATAGTCACTGATAATGGAAAGCAATTGGACTCATGAGCCAGATTTTTTTACGAGTGGCACATCAGTTTACACTTTACATCAGTAGCTCACCTATAGACCGACGGCCTTACTGAAGTCACCAACAGAACCATCCTGCAAGGGCTGAAGAAAAGGCTAGATAGAGAAAAGGTCAACTGGCGGATGAGTTGAATATTGTGTTGTGGGCATATAGGATGACACCTAGGCAAACAACAGGGCAAACGCCATTCTCCTTAGTGTACGGAGCAAGCAGTGATACTAGTGGAAATTGGCTTACCCTGCCGAAGAACCAAGGAATACGCTGAACTGGGGAACAACAAAAGCCTAAAAATTAGCCTGGCCTTAGTAGAGGAGCTTAGAGAAAATGTTGCAGCTCGAATTGAGGCATATAAGTAAAGGGTAAGGTGATACTTCAACAGAAGAGTCAAAGCTAGGCAGTTCAAAGAAGGTGATATGGTTTGGCGAAAGGCAGAAATCACTAAAGGCTTTGTAGGAGTTGGAAAGCTTGGGTAGAATTGGGAAGGACCTTATGAAGCGTCAAAATAAATAGGACCAACTACCTATAAGTTGAGGAAAGTTGAAGGAGCCGAACTCCCCAGCACTTAGAATGCTGACAATCTCAAGCGAGTATATTGTACTTATTCACTTTATAATTTGTAAAAAGCTTTTTTATCCAAAGTAATAATATGATAAGACCTTAGGTTTTTTCACTTGATGCATCTTATCCTCTAAAAATATCAGGGACACGAAGCATCAAGTTTTTCCTGAAGGATCTTACTTAAAAATTTTTTTTGAGCTCCATATGCAGCTATCAGTTCACTAGTGGCCTAAGCAGCCCACACCTTTCTCCATCCAAAGGCACAGTTCATCAATTGCCTAAGTGGCCCATACCTTTTCTCCATCCAAAGGGACAACTTGCCAAAAGGCCTAAGTGGCTCACATTTCTCTCCAACCAATAGGACATCTCGCTAAAAGCCTAAGTGGCCCACACCTAACCGTCCAATAGGACAGTTCACCAAAGGCCCAAGACCTAGCCAATAAAATAAAGTTCACCTATCATTCTTGCCAAATTAGCATATTGAAGTGAAAATGTTAGTCACTTAAGTCATTAAGATGTTATTTACCAAGTTACTTTCTGTTAAGACAGAAACCTCTTATAATTATATTTACTAGCAACTAGCACAGATAGCAATATCAATTTAGATCGCCAAACATTATTCAGCAATAATATGTTTGGATAGTAGAATAAACAGGAAAAACTAAGTAAACACAAGAGATTGAAGGATTAAACATTTGATTTTCATTAAATTAAAAAAATAAGTTTTACAGGTACATCTATACAAGGAAGTCCTACACTGACTACGAAAACTACACTAACTCCTACTCACCTTGCTTTGTAGGAGCAAGTGAACTAGCTCCAGAAGAGCTAGGGCAATCCCCATCACCATCCCCTTCTTCCTCGTCATTCAGCTAAACCTCATTCACCTAGTCCCAATTAGAATCTAGTTGCCTCTCATGCAATCCAGCCAGAACATTTGATTTGAGTCTCAAATAAGCCTTGGCTAGATCCTCTTCTTGGGGAGCCTCGCTCTCCCTCAGAGTATGAACTTTGGCTTCCAAGGCTTACAGCTCCTCCACCCTCTTCTCTAGCTCGCCTATCTTAGCCTCCAACCCTTTGTTCTTGTCAATAAGGGCCCATTTCTCCTCCTTCAAAGCCTTTATCTTGGTATTCTGAGCCGCGATTTTAGCTTTATGGTGATCCTCTTGCTCTTCCATAAACTTCGCCACATCCTTCAGAGCGATGTCCATTTCATTCTTGTTCACCTCCAGCTCGGTAATACCAGACTTTAGTTTTTGCAAATGATTATACTAGAGAGTGTTGGCATTGACAACCTGAAACAAGCATTGGTTCAAGTAGTCAGTAGTTGCTCGGTCATCCATATGATCGAAGTACCGAACGTCGGTAGGGAATAGACAAGTGCGAGCTAACTCCTTACTTAGACCATCATCTTGAACGCTGCAATCCGACCCATACCTATTCATGAAATAGGATTGTAGGTCACAAGCCTTAGTGCAAGGAGGAGGATGAGGAGGAGGAGGAGCTGAACTGGGGTTTTGATGCGAGGTAGAGGCAGGCGTCTCCCTCACCCTCTTTCTTGATGGTTCGGTTGGACAAGGAGGTACAACAGTTGGTTCAATAGAGGGATCGACAACTTGTTCGAAGGGCATTGCCTCCATAGCTGGTTCTCTATGAGGCATCTCCCCTGAAGGCCTAGTTGAAGCTCGCCTTTTTATTGCATTGGCGATTTTGGACATCTTAGAGCTTTGTACTTTTTTAAGCGCCATGATTTCACAAAAATAAAAATAAAAATTAAAAATATTAGTTTTAATAAACTTAGTCAAAAACACCTAAAGAACAGGAAATACCATAATTAGAAGGGTTCGGCCTAACAGGCTCGCTAGGCGAGCAGATGGGATAACTATTAGCTATCACCTTCCTTAAATCTACGCATCCAAGCCCCCTAGACTTTGTTAAATCTGCAACCGCTCGATCATAAATGTTAAGAGGGGGAGGTAGAAAATACTAAGGATCTTCGTACCAGTTATTTGGAATCCTGAACAGTCTAAATAACTTCACTATAAAGAACTTGGACTTCCAATTCTTCAAGGAGATCTTTGATTTCTTGGCAAAGATATTGCAATTCGCCTTTGCCTGAAGAAAATAGTGATCCTCAAAAGGGCGATAAGAGAAATGATATAACTCCCGAACTGCACTGGCATTCAAATTATTCACGTACGCCTTAGTTAAGGCGATCACGGCACAGAGGAACCTCAAGTCGTTCAGATGGAGCTGGCTTATAGTTATCTGGTAATCATTGAAAAATGATTTCAGGGGTCCGAAAAGGGGGAGCTGAACCCCTAAACGGAAGCTCTCCTCATATAGCATAATGTAATCCTTGTCCATAAGAGAGTTAATCCACATATCCCTTGAAGGGTGAATCAACTGGTATTCAAAGGGAATGTTGTACGAGCAGTATATGTCCGGGAGCTCACCCTCATCTATGCTAGAAGGTATGTCCACTACTCTAACATTTTACTTCCTCCCCCTTGCCTTATCTTGACTTGAGTCCACCTCCTCACGAGGCTCACTGATAGGGCGCTAAGAAGGCTCGCCTTTGGGGTGCTCAGATATTATTGGATATCTTCGCTATTAGAAGAACTCATACTCTCAATCGAACGATAAAAGAACTATAAACACAAGGAAGAGAAAGAAGAGAACTTACTAAACCTCATGATTCCTAGAGAGAGAGAGAAGTTCTAGAGAGAGAAGCTCTGGATAGTAAGAGATGGTAAGAGTAACAAATGAAAGTGAAAATGGCCTTTATATAAGCCAGGCAAGGTAGGCGAAGAGTCGCCTCAATTAATGAGGCAACTCCTCATAAACCCATATGCCTCGAGCTCCATAGCAAGGCTATAATGACCTGCCAAAATGTCACTTCAAACTCCTTTTTAATAAATAATAATAATAATAATAATAATAATAATAATAATAATAATAATAATAATAATAATAATAAGCAATAGAATAAAAGAATCATAATAAATAATTACAATTGAAACCCTATAAGCTTAACATTTGGACATAAATGACTAAATAACCGATGGGGACAACTGTTAATATATAATAACAAATTATTAATTTATTTCTAAACAGAAAATAAACTCGGATTCTAAATCCTTATCTAATACGGACTCCAATATAAATACTCAAAATTTATCCTAAAATCGGGTCAACCACAATCACTCTCCCAAAATTCTGACAAATTAACAGTTACCTATAAGGAACAACAAGTGGTATGAGAACCTTGTTTCCTTAATTTAAAGACTTAATCATCTTGGAGCAAAGATTATGAAAACCTACAATTACCAAGCTTAAGGGGGCCAATCCATAAAAAAGCATCTATATTTTGATAGTGGGGTGGTGAGCATGTCAAGTTGTGAGGATGACTCTTGCTTTATTGCAAGAAACAACATTTGCTTCATGGTGTAACACCCAATGTCCAATCCCGGAGGATCAGATGATGAATGCCATGTTCGATGTCGGAGCACCATCTTATCCTACTCATTATCTCTAGATCATGTATTAGAGGTGGCTAAGTTTTCATAAGGAGGCAAGCATTTTTTCAGATAAGGTTTTAAGAAAATTCCAATGAAAAATTCACAACAGTTTCCCCTAAAAATCAACTTGCCACAGAAATAAAACATATACACTTTCAATATTTACTCCTCCAAACCCCAAAACTCCAAATCAATACAATAGATTGCGTAACACTTCTATATAATTACATCAATCATCTTAGAATCTATCTTAACATAATATCATTAATTCAAAGAAATAATTGCTAATGATCATTCACTTTAAATTCACTTGAAGATAAGACATTTTAATTAATCTCAAATCTCATTAATTTACAACTCAATATTTACAACCTCAAACTTTTTACAATGTTTCTATACATGCCATGATTTACATCTCAATACATGTCCTACCTAAAAATAAAGCTTCTTCTCCGATTGCTTTATAATAGAATAAAATTTCATTCTTAGATAAGGGCTCATACATATACAGAAAGAAATACAAATAGATTTGATTTCCGAATCACATAATTATGGCCTGTAAAAGCACCACCACATATCATGTGATATGTGGTGGTGCTTTCACTGGCCATATAATTGTGGCCAGTCAAAGCACCGCCACATATCACATAATTGTGGCCTGTGGAAGCGCCACCACATATCATATAATAATAAGCGCGTTTGCCTATTTAGAAGGGTTGATAACCTTAGCATATGATCATAGCTTTCTCATAACAGAATGGCCTGATAATTTGAGTATGCTCACACATCGGAATAAATCTCATCTTACTACATTTCAATTGTGCATAGTAGAGCCCAAATCAAAACTATTCTTTTACAAATAGCCTTATTACTTATACATAAGTCCTTTGCAAAATATCTCACAACTTAATACTTATTATTTCAAAATTTCTTAACTTACAACTTATAAATACTCATAAAATCTTTCTTATGTTCCAAATCAAAATCATATCTCTTTAATACACATACATACATAACTTAAAATACATAAAAATCAATGTTTAAAAAGACAAAACACATGCCTTATCATCTTGGAGTGGTTTGGCCTCTTTAGGTCATCAAAAGGGGAAAGTGCTCACTTCCATAAAACACCATAATTCAAGTTAGAAATACTTAGTTAAAACATTAATAACCTTTGCTTAACACATTTAGTCTTACAAAATTCTTTACTCATTTAAAGTCTTCTTTAAGTCTTGTAAAATGCTTAAACATTAGAGTTCAAGGGTAGTAATTTAAACCACCTTTAAAACACTTAAAAATTTACTCATTTAAGTTAAAATTCACATGAAAAACAAAGAAAACCCAAGGCCCTTTCACCCATGCTAGGTTCGGCCTCTCCCTCAAATGAAAGGGGAAAACATTTTCTTTTAAATTAACCACATTTTCTCAAAGATAACCCCACTCAAAACTACACTAAAATCAAAGAACACCAAAGCATGAAGTAAAAGTTCATGCCCTTCCTCCTAAGGAGGTTCGGCCAAGTGAAGGGGAAGGAGAAGGGCATGTTCCTCTTCTCATTCAAGCATTTCATTATGCTTAGAACACATAGAAAATCATATAAAAATAATCAAATGACCATTTCCTCAACACAATTCACAAAATCTTCAAAAATCATTCAAAACCTAAAAATTGAAAACTTGAAGAAAATGAAAGGGGAATAAAAGTATTAGTGCACTAACCTTCAAAACAAGCTTAAAGAAGCTTGGAGAGCCTCAATTCTTGGCTTTCTCCTTCCCTTTTAAAGAAAGTTTTTCAACTTCTTCAAAGTAGGAAAAATACACATTAAAATAAAAAATTAACAAAAGAAATAGATGGAGCATGACTTAATGCATCAATTACAAGTCTAAAACTTAAATTCTACTTAATAATTCACAGAACTCAAGATTCACAACTTACTTTCTTTGATGGAAACTTCAAATTCCCTCGCTTAGGACTCCAAATTCTTACTTCTTCTATTTAATTCTTAAGGTTTAATTACTAATCTTTGGTTTAATTCATAAATTTGAGGTAGTTTAGAGATAGAGAAAATGAAGAAAAATGGAGAGAAAGTCGCGTGGAGAAGAGAGGAAGAAGATGATGAAAAAGTGTTGATGATTGATAACTTTTGAGTAGAAAAGTCAAACTTGAATTCTCAACTTTATGCCAAATGAATGGCTATGATCAAGTCAAAGTGTTCTCATCCAATTGCTCTAAATATTTCTCAAATAATTCTCCTCTAATTATTATTTAACTCCATCAATTAATTAAATTAATTTCTTGAAATAATTTCTCAATATTCCTTAATGTACTACACTAGAAAACACTAATCATTAAATGCCTTAATTCTCCAAAAATATTCATGAAGTACTTTTTACCCACCTAAATCATGCAAACATGCTCCAAAAATATTAAATAAAATATTAAACATGTATAGCAATTTTTTCGGACCGAAATAATACTAAGTCCCGGACCGATGGTACTATTCATAAACCGGTAAATACTATTACTGACACTAAAAAATGGACTGTTACACATGGCATTACAGGAAAGCTCAAATGAGGTAACTACTTATTATAATGAAGTTGAATTTTCTTTCGATGAACTTGTTTGTGCATTTAAGATGATGAATTATGAGTTAAAAAAGATTAATAAGGAAAAAGAATCCTTAAAAGACCAAATTGCTAGCCTAATAAAAGAAAAAGAAGTTACTCTCACAAGAAATTAAGTTGCAAAATTTTTTTGACTACTTTTACATTAGAAAATGAGAAATTGAATAATGAGATTAGTGAACTAAAGCTTCACTTTCAAAATTTTAAGTAAAAGACAAACTTGATGTCATTCTTTAATGTCACAGGTTACCCGACATAAAACATGATCTTGGTTATAATAAATCTTCTCAGGTTTACCATTTCCAAGACTATCTTTACCAAAGCCTCTAACCCTATTGAACCTAGCTATAAGACTTCTAGTTTTAAGGGACATAATTCTAACAGCTCAAACACTAATAGCAAAAGCCTCTAGCTCTATTGAACCAAAAATTGCAATTCCTAAGGGACATAAGCCTAACCTAATTTATTATCAAACTAATGAAATAAATTAGATAGAATTAAGTTAAGTCATATTCCCTAGTAGCCTTTATCCCCTGAATTTTCTCTACAACTACTTCCTTTGATTTCTTTTAGTCAAATTTTATTTTAATTTACTTCTTATTATAATTTTCTAAAAGAAAATTCTTTTAATTCTTGTTTAAATAATAATAGGCTAAAATAATTTTAGTACTTGATAAACAATTCTCATAGGAATGATACTCTCTATTCACTATTTTATTACTTGTTATGATTTTGTGCACTCTCGAAATTGCTCATCAAGTTTCTAGCATCGTTGCCAGGAATTGGCTTTACTTATATCAATTCCAATTAACCTTTTATTAGTATAGATTTTTTAATTTAATATATTTTATTTATTGATTAATATTTTTATTTATATTATTTGAATTTTTGTTTTATTTTATTAATTTTTTTTATTTTCTTAAGAAGTATTTTAAGATGTTTTGTTGACAAGTATTCACAAATTTTCATCAATAATATTGGAGCTTTGACATCTAGTATTCACATTCTAAAAAGTAGCAATGAAGATGTATTTCACCTATTAAATGATATGGTATATTTTGACTACTGTTAATATTGGGATCCTTCACTATAGAGTTGGAATCACCATACCCCTCTAAATTTTGAGCGTAAAGAAAAGGAGAAGAATAATTTGGATTATTTAATTCAGTTCTTTCTAAGTCTCAAATGGAACTTTATAAGTCTCGTGGAATTTTTCAAGTTTCACATGAAGTTTTTGAATGAAACTTGTGAGAGTTTTAAGATTCAACAAGCAACAATCAAAGTAAGTAAGATGATTGGCAACTATGGTAGATAATAGACCTTAAGATGATAAATGCAAGTTACATTATGAGAAAACTTCGTGGAAGTTGCACCTTTAGAAGAAATGAAGCCTACATGTTAAGAATACAATTCCTTTCAAGATGGGTTAAGTCCCACATTTTTACTTCCAAACATAATTATAAAGGACCATGAAGAAAGCGAGGTATAAGTGGAAGGGTCATTAGGAGAACTTTTAAATAAGAACAAGCAAGAAGAAATATGTTTGTTATTTCAATTTTTCATTTTCATTTTAATAAAATAATTTTCCATTAGTTTTTAGTTTTGAATAACCCCAACTTAATTAGCATGCCCGTGCAAATTTTAAGGGGATTTTAGAGTGCAATACGCATATGGTCATGGGCTTATTTTCACTCAAGGTCTCTAAATTTAGGGAATAATCCCTTTAAGGTACTTCATCTTAAAATTATATCTCAAAACTCTCTCAATTTTGAAGTTTACAACATAAAAGTGACATAAGTGAGTTTTTGGCAAAAAATAATAAAAAACGTGAGGTGCTACTATTGTGAGACCTCTTTTTATCCTTGGCTTCTGATGTGAAAAAAGAATTTCAACTTAGCTACGTGAGTAGATTCCACATGGACAACTATGTGAATTTCCTATTTTATCCTTAAAATTCCATGTGGCACATCACTCTCTCTCTCCCGATTTCTCTTTTTCTCAATTTTGCTTTCTTTTTCCTTCTTCTTTCTTTTCCTTCTCTCTTCATCACTGATTGCGCATCGACACTAATCAAGAACCATATCAATCCAGCCACTAGCCACACTATCTCTTGTCTTTTACGGTGTTGATCTCTCTCTCTCTTCTGCATTTACCCTCTTTCAACAGCATCGTTACCTTATTGTCCTTGTTCCTCGTTGCCAACCTCATAACAAGTACCTCTCATTAACTCTTCATCGGCTCTTTCTTTTTCTCATCATTCTAACTTGGATTTCTTCTTATCTAGCTAGTCTTGCTTACAACAACAAGGAAAGAAAGTGGAACACAAGTTAATTTTTCTAAGTATACCGAAACATTCTCGATGGCAATTGTGATTAGGTAGGTTGATTACCATGTTCTTAGAATTTCTTTATGAATTGTATTTCATTAATTAAGTGATTATTATGAGATTTAGGTGAATTTAGTACTGAGGTCTTAGATTCATACGAATTGGGATTTTGTTAGAAGTAGCCATATAATGCAAAAATTGATCGAGGAATTGAAAAATTCACGAAATTTTTTATAAATTGAAATACAGATTTTAAGTTTATGAAAAAGTTGTTCTTTGGCCACCATTGACGGCAGTGACGAGAGCTATTATTTACATAGTAGAGTATGAATTGAATTTGATTGAAGAATATACAAAGTTAACAACAAAAGAAAAAATAATAGAACCCAAATATAAATGGCTAGATTTTGGAAAGAGGAAGGAAGATAAGAAGATGGTGGTTATGGTGTTTTTGGTGTTGTTGGTGGAGATTAAAGGACCTAGTTTGGTGGTGGTGAAGGAGTGGTGGTGATGGCGTTACTAGTGAAGAGAAAGAGGTGTGACAAATTTAGGTGATATTAAAGACAAAATAGGAAATTCACATATATGTCCATATGGAATCTAGTCATAGAGCTGAGCTGGAATTCTCTTTTTCCACCTCACTTGCTACGCATGAAAAAACAGGACCCATAATAATTCCATGTCACATTTATGATACTTTTGGCTGAAAACTTGCCTGAGTCACTTTTATGCTACAAGTACCAAAGTTGGTGACAGTTTTGAAATACAATTTTAAGATGAGATATCTTATGGTGATTATCTCTTAAATTGAGGAATCTTAGGTGAAAATAAGCCGATAGTCTTGCATTATAACTTGAAAGTTGATGACTTTTATTTTGATTTTTGTAGATAGGCACAATAGGGTTGTGTCCCATTAAACATCTATACTCAAAACATAAGAAAAATTTGCGCTAAGTCAAAAACTTACACGGTCAGTTTGGTACTAAGGCATGACCGTGCAAGCAATGACCTTTTTCTTTATAGTCCACTTTAACCCACTTACGTATTTTCATTTTCACGCCTCGCATGCCAGAATCATTCTTTGAACTTTATCCATTTATAGTAAACTAGTCTTTTATAAAGTTGCACATTGACTATACTCATTATTCGTATTTATGTAATTTTTTATATCATTGCTTACTTATTATTATAGTTATTTTAATTTTAATATTAAATATTAAATTTAATTTTTATCTTACGTTATTTAGATTTTTATAATATTAAAATAAAATTTTAAATGAGATTAATATCAATACAACGGTTAATTAATAAAGCAAAATGTGTAAATACTCACACACTTTCAGTTCAATTTATATTATCATTTATCTAAATTTATTATAATTATATATGTACAATTTTGCAATATCACCTAATAAATATATTTCAAAATGTATAGATACATATATATAATAATAAGATATTATATATATATATATATATATATATATATATATATATATATATTTTTTTTTTTTTTTAAATTAAAATTTTCAATTAGTCGTCATCTCGCACCCACATATATTCATTTTATTTTTTTAAAAAGTAAAAATTTAAAAATTTGGAAAGGCTTAGTTAACTATATTCTATTTAAAAATTTATTTTTTAATACAAACATAAAAAAGGAACGTTATAAAATAATATACTTTTCCCTTTTTTATCTCTACCTGAATAAAATATTTTAAATTACAATAAAATAGAATCAAATAAACTTAAAAAATAAAATTGAAAAATAAAATATAAAAATTTTCAAATATCTCATTGTTATATACATTTATTAAAAGATAAATGTAAAAAAGATAAAACTTCAAATTTTACTTAATTATCTATATGTATTCATTTAAAAAATAATTTAACAAATTATATCTAATCAATTAATAAAATATAATTTTTTGATTAGTCAAGACTTTTAGAATATTCGAATTTCATCAAAGGCGCTATCAAAAATCACATTATCTTCTTTTATTCTCACATTTATATATGGTATAAATAGATATAACCAGGTGCACTATTTGTGCTGTTATATATATATATATATATATATATATATATATAGTGTTATTTTACTTATTTATTAATTTAATTATTATTATTATTATTCTTTAATAGATTTTCCTTTTGATTTTTTATTTTTTTCTTAACAATTTTTTTTTTGTGCTTTCATAATTTAGTATTCGGAAATAATGCATTTCATTTCTTTGAATTTTTATTAAAAAACCTATTTTCAACTCTAAGTTTATTTTTTCACCTCGTATTGATAATGTATAATAAATTTAGAAAATTGGTTCTATTTTTATACATACTCGAGACAATATGCTAGGGAAGGAAAATTTTTCAATTAAAATTTTAGTTTTGTTTAGTTTTTTTTTTTTTTAATTAGCTTACTATGATTGGAACAGTTTTGAGCAAACTTGTAAATTATGATTAGAACAGTTATTTTGAGCTTTAATTTTAATTTTTAACTTAATATGATTCTTTGTTTTAAGAGTTGTTTGCAAGGTCTTGAACACCAAATTTTGTGATTTTTATGGTGAATAGGTATATTTTGATCAAAATTTATTTAACTTTGATATTTCCAAAACAAATTAGAATTTTTTTTGAAGCAAAATTTTTAAATGCTCGCATTACAAAGATATGATTTAGACATTATTTGTTTGAAACTCATACTTAGCATAACAAACCAAAGTTAAATTATAATTTTGCAACCCATTTGAACCCTATATCTAGAATTTTTTTTTTTTTTTTTGTTTTACCCTTTACTAAACCAAGTTGAAATCCTTACCCTAAGTGCAAGAATGTATGATTAAGGGATTTAGTTATATTAATATATAAAAGAAAAGAATAAAAAAAATATAAATTCATTAACACTAGCAATTAGAGTCTAAATGCTCAAAAGAGGATCACCCATGAAATAAAGGTAATTAAAAATTTAAATTTGTATAATTGAAGTAAGGAAGAAGTTATTAAAGTATTATTATGTAGAATCCTTGCCAAAATATCGGGTAAATTACATTAATGGTCATCTAACTTTACCCTTAATTTTATAAGGTCACATAACTTTAATTTGTCATTTTTTAGTCATTAAACTTTAATGATTGTTTCAACAGGAGATTACTCACTAGAGTATTACCATAGGAAATACTAACATGGTAATAAAAATAAAATATTTTATTTTCAAAATTTGTTGTTTCTCCATATTAATTTGAAATCTACCCATTAACTTATTTAATAAATACCCTTTATAGGCACTTAAAATCACATCATCCAAGTAAGGTAGGAATAGATCTTTGTCTTCAAGGCATGGTGATCGTAACACTCCAATATAGTGATAAAACTAGTAAAATTGAAATGGCTAAAATGGTTTATATAGAATGATTATCTTTTTCATTTGGTAAAAAAAAAAAAAAGATTTAGTAACTATTGTAAAAAGGCATTAATTAAATCCTTTAACAAAAAGGGTACCTAGGAATAACTTAAAATGAAAATCTTATCTATTTATTTGAAGGAAAAATAAATTTTGAAAAATTTATTTGCAAATTTTGATGGTAAAATTGCTATTTATTGTGGTATTTGATGTGATGCATGGAAAACTTATTCTTAAATGGTATTACGCTTATCGGATTGACAATAAATGGAAAATTCAAAATCCAGTTATTGCATTTAGAGTTTTTGATGACTTCCACACGACCCATAATGTTTTTATCATGTTAAATATTATTTTAGAAGAATATGGTTTGACTAAAAAAATTTGTACAATCTGTTTTAACAATGCTAGTGCAAATAAGGCATCAATAAATGAATTAAAAACTCTTTGCCAGCCTAAAATTAGTGGACAGTTCTTTTACACTAGATGTACATGTCATGTTTTAAAAATGTGTTTAAGATGCATTAAGAACATTAAATGTATTTTTAATCCAATAAAAAATGCTTTAAATTATTTATGGACAAATAGATACGTTAGAAAAGAATTTAAAAACTTTTGCACTCTATGGGAAAAAATATATAGTATTTGAAGAGATATTCTCACAAGGTGGAATTCAACTTATAAAATGTTAAATGAGTCTTATGAATGAAAAGATATTCTTTCTTTATTTATGCAATTGGATGCAACATATTTTCAACTTTATCCAATCAATTAGGCTATTTGTAAAAAAAATACTCCATCCATCTAAAAAAGATAGTCCATTTTTTCTATTTGGTTTGTTCCAATTAGTCCACTTTTCTTTTTTACATTATAGTTAATCCTTACATTATCTATTATAACTTTATTAAAATTTATGTTATTTT
Organism: Jatropha podagrica; assembly: GCA_947857235.1. Classification (NCBI taxonomy): domain Eukaryota; kingdom Viridiplantae; phylum Streptophyta; class Magnoliopsida; order Malpighiales; family Euphorbiaceae; genus Jatropha; species Jatropha podagrica. The sequence goes on along the minus strand of CANUEP010011623.1, from coordinate 3,900 downwards.
TAATAATCTTTATTAATTTTTACTTATTATTCAAATATAATAATTGCTCATTTGTTGTTTAAGATGAGTATAATAGGAACTTTATATGAATAGAATTTTCTTTAACTATAATAATTGCTACTTTCTTAATCTATGTGAAAATAGAAAGTGAACTATTTTTTTGGGACGGAGGGAGTATAAGACAAATTTTTGAACACTGTACTATAATATTTGGTGGTGTTTATTATCCTATTTTCCATTTATTTTCATTTCATGATTTGGAAATAAGTGGTGTCATAATTGAAAATAAAAATAATGATTATTGGCAAGAATGTGTACCCATGATGATAACTAAATGGTTAAAATATTATATTGAAGATCTTGATTTAAATTTACTTGCATTTTTTCTTTGTCCTAGATTTAAGTTAGTTGCATTACAAGTCTTTATTATGGATCTTTTACAATTGAAGTAGATCATTTTTCTCTTGTTAATAATGTATTAAGATATGTCCATCAATTATACGATGAGCATTCTAAATTAGTATGTCCTCTTCTTCCTCAAGTATTATATCCACAAGGTACAAATCACTAAATTTCATTCTATACAATTTGCTTTCATGCAAAATATTTCAAAAAAAGCAGCGGGGGAGGGGGTGGGTCCACGTTCATACATCGAAATTGAGACATATATTAGCATAGATATTGAGTTTTTAAGTGGTGATGCAGATGAAGACCCAATAAAATTTGACATTTTGGATTGTTAGAAAAAACATTCAAATCACTGTCCAGTCTTAGCTTCAATAGTAAAAGATATTCTTGCTTGTCCAATTTCTAGTGTTCTAGTGGAATAAGCTTTTAGTGCAAGTGAACAAATTTTAAATCCAACATGGTCAATATTATCTCCAAATAATGTGAACATGTATGAATGCATTGATGATTGGACTAGAGTAGAGTTGAGAATCCAAGACCAACAAAATTCAATCGATGATAATGATTGTGGCTCATTAACAGCGACTAGTAGTACCGGTGACTAAAATTAATTGTAATAATTAAGAGGTTATTTTCCATTGTAATAAGAAAAAAAAAAAGAATTAAGTGAGCTTTGATTTTCTTTAATTCCCAAGAGGATACATAGGCAAGTAAATTAAAAAGTTTGAATTTTAATTTAATTCAAGCTGAAATAAAAAATTATAATTTTCTATATTAATAAATTAGCAAAATTTGTAAATTTAATGTAATAATAATTTTAAGTCTTTTAAATTGTAAAATATAATGAAAGTTTTGTCTTTCAAAATTTTCTAATAACTTATTTAGATAATAAGATGTAGACATTTTAAAATTATTATTTATTTATGAAATTGAAATCAAAATCTTATTAATTTTTCTTTAAAATTTGCATGATATTAGAATCATAATTTGAACAGTCGGTTCATCAGAACCGTGCCAAAACTAGCTGAAACCATTCAAAATTTTAAAAATCTTGAATTACTAGTTCAGTGAACCGAACCGGCAGTTTATTGAATCAGCCATACCTAAATTTAATGATAGATATTTAAGCTAAGATTCGAAACTATAGATTGACTCAACGGGTGGAATTATAAGTAACTTAATGCATATATTTTCAATAATTAACTATCTTTTGTGAATCTTTTTGAATTCTACTTTGTTTTGTAATCTTATATTGGATGCTTTGTTTAAATCTTAGCAGAAGAGAATAATGGAGTGGTTAATACATAAGACGCACTACCAGAAGAAGTAGAGTCCACAAATAAAATGATACTATAAAATTATTAATCATAGCATATGGAATAAATAGCTAATTATGACTGTCAACTATTATCAGTTATAAGCTATTAATAAAAATTCTTACTGAACAGCTTTATTTGTTGAATGCAAATCAACAAATCTCCTACCAATTTGGGTTTCTATGTTATTGAATCTCCTACCAATTTGGTTAGAGATTTTCTATAGGCCGATAAATCATAGGCTATTTGTTCAATAATAGAGAATGATGTGGTGCCCATATCAAATTTGACTTCAACGCTCCCTGCTTTCCAATATTTCAGTTGATATTTTATTTGTTCTATTATTATTTGATTGATTGTATTGTTATTGTTTGATTGTATTGTTATTGTTATTGTTTGATTATTTATATTCTCAATCCTTTCACATATGTAATCTATTTTATTGGAGAATTAGTTAGATTTTCTCATGTATAAAAAGTTCATATGATTCAATACAAATACAATATAAAATATTGCATAATGTTTTTTTTTTATCTTTTATGTTATGGTATCAGAGCAAATCAATAACTTAAACGAGTAATTGATCCAATTTTTTTTCTTTACTTTCCCTTCTCATGGCCACGCCAAATATGAAAACTTGTTAAATTGGGAAAAGTTGAATCTCTTTCTCATTGATGTTAATAGACCAATATATACAATTCTGGAGTCTGGAAACTTCAAGAAAATATCTAGAGAAGATGTTTGTCCTAGTCAGCAAAACTATTAACAAACTTAATAAGATTCACAACAACTCCAATTATCATTTTGTTTCTAATAACTTAAAACGAGGTGTTTTACTCATGAGCAAAACGGGCCCGTTTCAATGCTTCTGCTGTTGCGTTTTAGATCCTAATACCCCCCCGTAAGCTGGGGAGTGAATATTGAGCATGCCCAGTTTGAGAATCAAGGAGGAGAAAACTCAAGGAGACAAAGCTTTAGTGTATATATCTACCAACTGAGATTTAGTGGAAATGGGAAGTTGATGGATGAGGCCAGTAGTAAGCTTTTCTCGCACCAGGTGACAGTCCAACTCTATGTGTTTGGTGCGCTCGTGAAATGTTGGATTCGCAGCAATATAGAGTGCACTTTGGTTGTCCTAATAAATGCTTACTGGATTATCATGTGAAATGTGAAGATCCTTAAGAAGAAACTTGAGCCATTGGACTTCACAAATCGTGGCAGCAAGAGCACGATACTCTGCCTCTGAGGAAGAATGGGAAACTATTGTTTGTTTCTTAGACTGCCAACTAATCAAGGAGTTGCTAAGATAAATTGCATAGCCCGTTATAGATTTTCGAGAATCAAGGCAACCAGCCCAGTCAGAATCACTGAAGGCTCATGGAATAGGTTGAGAATTGGATGGAAAGAAAAGACCAAAAGCAGGATCTTTCTTTATATATCTCAATATGCGATGAACAGCCTTTTCATGAGCTATGGTAGGAGCAGAAAGATACTGACTGAGTTGATTGATAGAATAAGTAAGATCAGGCCTGGTGGTTGTAAGATAAAGTAATTTTTCAATCAACTTGCGATAACCAGATATATCAGACAGTGGTTCATTAGAAGAAATGCTTAGTTTGGAATTATAATCCATCGGATTGTGGGAAGGCTTAGCAGCTAAATAGCCTGTCTCTTCAAGTAAGTCAAGTGCATATTTGCACTGGCACATGTGAATGCCTTTGTTTGAGTGGGCAATCTCCAACCCAAGAAAGAACTTCAAATTACCAAGATGTTTGATGTGAAATTGAGCATCAAGCAATTGTTTAATTATTTGGATTTCAATCAAATCATTTCTAGCAAGGATGATATCATCTACATAGACGAGTAATGCTGTGAAAGAGGATTGATGGCTATGAACAAAGAGAGAGTAATCAGAATAAGACTGAGAATAACCGTGTTGAAGGAGAAATTGAGTCAATTTGAAAAATCACTATCTGCTAGCCTGTTTTAAGCCATATAAACTCTTTTGTAATTTGCAAACCAGGTTGGGATCAACATCCAATCCAAGAAGAGGGGGGGGGGGGGGGTGGGGATAAAGAAAGCAACCGCTGCAAACAAAATCACAAAAAAAAAAGAAAAAAAAGAAAAAAACGCAGGGTTTCTGTTGTATGTTGGACCGAGAAAGGTCAGAACAGTG
>CANUEP010011510.1:0-38986 GCA_947857235.1 Jatropha podagrica | reverse complement strand
GGTAATTAATCTAGAAATTAGGTTAATTAAAACTGGAGTCATTTAGGGTTTTCCTAGTTTACCCTTAAATAATTAAACAAGGTGGCGACTCTCTTACATCACGTGCATTTCTATCCATTTGTCATACGCATTTCCACATTGCGCGTACGTATGGGGGGTAGGGGTTCACACGCACAGGTTGTGAACTGTGGGTGCTACGCGAAGACCGGAGAGGTAGCATCAAAGTAGAAGTATTAATTTCGGATAGAATATGTTTATTAGGTGAATAATGGAATGTATGAATTTATTATAACAAATTTTGAGGTTGTAAATATTGTAATTATAACTAATGAAATCAGCGGCTGATTAAGTATTATTATTTGATTTCATGAATGGTGTATGAACGATGGTATATATTTTCTTGAATGGTTAATTATATAATAAGATGACTTAATATTATATTTTTAGAAGTGCTGTGCCACTTGGTATAATAATTTGGAGTTGAGGTTTGGAGGATTGGACATTAGAAGTGCTTTGTTTTCTTTGTGTGGCAAGTCGATTTTTAGGGGAAACTCTTGCGAATTTTTTTGTAGGAATTTCCCCATGTTTTTATTTATCAAAAAAATAATTTTTATCAAAATATTACTTGCCTCCTTATGGAAACTAAGCCACTTCTAATGTATATTTCGAGTTCATCAGGTATAATAAATCGGTGCTCCGGCACCAAATGTAGCATTCGTCGTCTGGTTCTTCAGGATTGGGCGGCAGGTGTTATAGAGTGTTTGGATGACTGTGGACCGTGGTACGGAGCATAAATGACTGAAGGTAATTTTAAGGCCCTCTCAGTAGTGTCAATTTCATCTGAGCTTGTAGACCTTCTATTAAAAGATAAACTAATCTTTCCGCCAGAGTACTGGGTAATTTGTTTAAGATTGGCATTTGGGCTTAGTGATTCCTTCTAGGGTCCATTCTTTTGGGAGATCAATATCTTTCCGTTTAATGGATCTTGGGATTACGGTGTTTGATTTTGAGAAATCTGTTTATAAGAGTAAGGTTTTTCCTTTTTTGCACTAAACTAAAGCATTAGATGCAAATGTAGTCATCATGATTTTATAATGAATTCTAAAAATCAAAGCAATGGGAATAGAGCCAGGAAGCATGTTGTATTTATGAGTTTTGATTTGCAAAACCAAATAATCAAGAATGTTTTGATCCCTCAAAGAGATTGTAAGATTTGGATAACAATCAAAAGAGATTGGACCATTGCATAAACTTGACTCTATAGAACTGAGAAGGGAATCTTCAAAATCAGAAACTCTTGCATCTTTCAAAACAGAAATGATGGACGTATTCAAGCCTTCTTTGGTTAAGGGTTTGATGCCTAATTGGATGAGACCTATATGAATGTACTTATACTTCTTTTCTTTATTCCTATTAAGAGACTCTTTAGAGAGGAGTTTTATGGTTTCAAAAGGATTTAGGATTTTAGTATCTCTTTCTTCAGTTTTGATGGTGTAGTCTATTTTGAAGATATTAAATTCTTATTGTCGGTATATTCGCTATTTTTACACTTTGGGTATTTTCCAATTGTAACACCCCTATCCGGTCTTGTAGAACTAGACAGTGATGTCACATTCTGTGCCAGAAACACTGACTGATTTGCTTATTCATTTAATATGATTTTAAATTAAGAAAATATTTAATTAAAGAAAAGAATATAATTCATAATATATTAGAAAATTCTGTAATAACATTTTTATTTCTTTTATAACATTAATAATTGTTTAAACACCATACAAAGGTATCTGTATTTAAAATATTAATTTCTTTGTAGAACTTTTAATAATAAAAATTAAATAATCAAATTGAATTGTAAAATAGTCTATCAATTAAAATCCAAGATAAGTTTAGAATTAAATATTAATTTTTAAACCACTACTTACACACTTAACAAATAATTAATATTTATACTACATGCCAAATTCTTACTATATACTTAAATGTCTGAAGAACTTGCTCCTCCTCTGATGCTGAATTACCGAACCACCTAAACTTATATTATATTTAACCTCTTTAAAATTTTCATATTAGAATCACATCCCAATTTCATAAATTTTGAGATCTTCAAGTTCAAATTTTAAAAATATATTTCTTTAGTAATCTTGGAATCTCGTTTCTAAGTTGCCTCTTCTTTTAAATGACTTTTCTCAATTATTTTTACTAATGTGATATGTCTATTCCAAAATCACTCAATCTATTTAACTTATTTTTTAATCTTTGACGGTTATTGATTCTCTATCACATATGAGTTCTAAATGTAACGTCCACTGTCCAATCCTGAAGGACAAGACGACGAATGTCACATTCGGTGCCGGAACACTGTCTTACCTTACTTAATAAATCTAAATCACATATCAGAAGTGGTTAAGTTTTTATAAGGAGACAAGTAATATATTTTTTAAAAATAAAATTAAAGTTTTAGGGAAATTCCTATGAAAAATTCGCAAGAGTTTCTCCTAAAAATTGACTTGTCACACATAGAAAATAAATACACTTCCAATATTTATTCCTCGAAACCTTCAAAACTCCTATCAATACAATAGATCACGTAGCACTTCCATATAATCTTAACAATCATCTTAGATTCTATTTTAATATAATATCATCAATTTAAGGAAATAAAATGCTAATGAACACTTTTTATATATTTATTATTTTGATAACTTATGGTTAAGTTTTCATATGACTTATGTTTTAAGTATTTTTAATATGATTGGAATTTTATGATTTATTTCTAAGCATTTCATATGAAATATATTCAAGTATTTTATTTAGCACCACTAAGTCTTCCACTCAGCGTGTTGATTTTCATCACGTGCAGGTTGTGAGTGGTGGATGCTACTTGAAGACCGGAGGCATAGCATCAGAGAAAAAACTGTGTTTAGGGTAGGATATATTTGGAAATGTAAAAATGCACGTATAAAAATATTGTAAAAAGTTTGATGTTGTAAATATTGAGTTGTAAAATTAATGAGATTTGAGATTATTTATATTACTTTATCTATATGAGAATTTAAAGTGAATGATCATTAGCATTTTATTTCCTTAAATTGATGATACTATGTTAAAATAGAATCTAATATGATTGTAAGATTATATAGAAGTACTGCGTGTTCTATTGTATTGATTGGAGTTTTGGGGGTTTGGAGGAATAAATATTAGAAGTGTATATATTTCTTTGTGTGGCAAGTCGATTTTAAGGGGAAACTCTTGCGAATTTTTCGTAGAAATTTCTCTAAAACTTTTATTTTATTTTATTTTTAAAAACTATATTACTTGCTTCCTTATGAAAACTTAGCCACTTCTGATATATGATTTAGATTTATTAAGTAAGGTAACACGGTGCTTCGGCACTGAATGTGGAATTCGCCAACTGGTCCTCCAGGATTGGGCGGTGGGTCTTACACCAATCATCAATTCTTTTTTCAAAATATTCAATATTAATTTTTCACTATTCACTGTTTTCTTTCCATTCCTACTAGAGGTAGAGGAGTCAGAAGAGAAAGAGAGATTTCTATTGAGGATACTCATGGATTCTTAGCAATACTTAACTCAAGTGCTACTCCTATAATGGTAAGCTGACCAAAGGTTTTACTGCCTTCCTAGGTCTTACTACCAGGACTACTCAACCCCTTGGAACCCTCACATTAGAGCTAGATAGAACTAAAAAAGGACATGAGCAAACTCAATAAACAACCACTCTATCCCCATCGGACTCTGATACCAAGGAGGAGGAAGGCATAATAAAAAATCACTCTATCCTTCACAAGTCAATTGAAAGGGTGGTGGGATCACCACCTCACTTCCAAAGAACATTCTGACATTCTTAATGCTGTCAAAGTTGATGAGGCTGATCAACAAATTTTAGATGATCACTGCCAACCAATTCAAAATGTTGTTGCCACCCTCATTATTTTTTTTTTTTACATTTTGTAGGAGATACTTCACACGTTAAGGATAAAAATGCTGAATTACTTTCAAATTTGAGGTGCAAAAAGCTTAGTGATTTTACTTGGTATAAATATACCTTCCTTACTAGAATCATGCTTAGGGAAGATTCTAACCAGCCGTTTTGAAAAGAAAAATTTTTGCAGGTCTTCCCCCTCTCTTAGGAGAAAAAGTCAAAAATAGGATCAAAGAGGATTATGGTAAACAGATCCCTTATGGTAAACTCCCATATGGCCAGTTAATAAGTTACACTCAAAAGGAAGGTCTCAAAATTTTCCAAGATCTAAATTTACAAAAGCAGCGCAAAAGAGAATTGCACAAAACAAGAGCTAAACTTGGTTCATTCTATCAACAATTTGATATCTCCACAAAAACTCCTCAAAAAATGTGTTCTGATTGCAAAAATAGAGAAAATGAGTCCAAAGATTATAAAAACGCAAAACAACATTACAAAAAAGCCAGACCATCTTCCTTCTCCTCCTTTCCTTCTAAAAATTCTCCAAATCAAAACCCCTAGAAAAAACCTAATTTCAAAGATGTTACATGTTACATATATGGGAAAAAGGGACACATTGCCAAATATTGTACAGTCTCAAAAAAAAGTTAAATGAGCTTCATCTTATGAAAAATATCTTGAGAAAAATCCAATGCCTCCTTCTTGACTCCTCAAATTTAGAATCCTCTGAGGATGAAGAAGCCCTCCAAGTTGATGAACTTGCTGCTTTGTCCTCATCATCTTCTTTAGAATTTGAACTGGAGAAAAGATAAACGTTCTCACTAAAGATAAAAAATTTGTCCTTGATATCATCAACCATATACAGGATCCTGAAATTCAGAGAGAGTACCTCCTTAAACTCCAATAATCTCTTGAATAACCTTCTCCACCCACACTTTCTGTTAAATCTTGCCATTATGATCTCACTAAAATTTTGTCAAGAGGGAGTCAATCTAAACCAAGCAATCTTTCACTCTCAGGATCACAAGAATAGATCCAAACGATTAAGCAAGAATTCATGCAAATCAAAATTAAGCAGAAAAAAGAATCAGAAACCTTTCAATTTCTTCTGTTGAGTCATCTTGCTTTCCCCAACCAGAATCCTGAAAAAAAAACCCATTGTTGCAGGAACCTTAGAACCTTCTTGAAGACTTCATTTGTATTTTTAAACAAATAACTTTGCAGAAATATTTTATCAAGATAATATTGAGTTTTCAAGATAATTTTCAGGTTGACACTACTGCACTTTTTGACACTGGAGCAGACCTCAATTGCATTAAAGCAGGAATTGTGCTCAAAACTTTCTTAAAAATACAAATGATGGCCTTAGAACTGAAAATAATGCTGCTCTAAAAATCAAGCATAAATCTGAAGCCTCTGCCCTCAATAATGGTGTTCACATAAAAACCACATTTCTTATTGCTGAGGACATTTCAAATATTATCATCTTAGGAATTCCATTTATTAACATTGTCACTCCCTATCAAGTTGATCATACATTTATTTCTTCCATTGTCAATAATACTATACTCATTTTTCCTTTTGTAGAAAAGACAAAATTGCAAAATTTAGATCTTTTGAAAGCTCATTCCATTCACGTTCAATTTTATTTCATTTTTGTTTACTAACTTTTTCTTTTTATTTTTAAGGATGGATAAAAAAATAAAAAAATTTGGTTTGGTCACTTTGCCAGTTTTTCCAAAATGAATAAATTTATCATTTAAAGTTCTTTTTGGTAGTCAGATAGATGATACCCAACAATGCATTCTAGACAACATCTAAAATGCATGAGGGGACTGTAGCAAAATATTAACCGGTTTAAATGCATTATCATATTATTTTAGCCAGATTTCCAAAGTTCAGATTGTCTTTGAACAATCTAGCAGAGGAAAACATTCAAGTAGCCAGATACAAAATTCTAACTAACTAGAATATTATAACAATTGCAATATAATGGTAAAAAATTTCACATCTCTTTATCAACAGATTCATGAAGAAAATCAAGATTCTCTCAACCCCACTGGTAGACGAGAAAAGACAGCCCCTAACCCCACTGGTTAGGGAAGAAAAATTGAGTGCACCTTTAGCCCCACTACCTAAAGAGAAAAAATTGAGAATCTTTCTGCCTATTAGCAAAAAAATCCTCTAAAAAAGTTGACTGATGAAGAACTAGAAAAAAGAAAAGCAAGAGTCTTCTTTTTCCATCAGGCTTACTTGAAAACTTTCATTCAGACATTAAGAACGAAATCTGCAAAAATATCAATGAAAGCTCCATGTAGAAGCAGGAATACATTCTAAACCTTCTCCAATATTGTGATGTACATAAGGTTTTCATTTCAGGCTTATCTTGAACATGGGAAACCCATATGGTGAAAAACACAAAACCTACCCAAAGACGAATTTTGACTGTCAATTCCTTCCTTTTGCAAGAAAAGATAGCAGGTGCATCTGACTTATAACATTTGTAGTATTTGTCTCGACCTCTCTATTTTCAAACCAATCATAATTAGGAATAAAGAAATTGGTGAAATTCTAATAATGTCTCACACGCTGTTAGATTACGGGTATCTTCACCAACTTATTTTCACAAAACCAGCCAATAGCTTTGGAAGAAAATTACAAACAATTGTTAAAGAGAGTTTTAATTTGGGAAATATGTCCAGGTCATGATTGATACAAAAGCTCCTGAATGGATTAATGGACTCAATTATCCAGCTTAACATAAAATATTAGCGATGGCAAAAGATGGATATCCTAGTCCAAAAGTAGATTATCTTCCATGGCCGTATCATAATAATTCTTTTCGAGACAAATAAGGCATTGGCGATCTAAGGTCTTTGCAAGAAATTTTGATTATGATGATTCTTATTTTATCATACTAAAAAAATTAATTGCTGAAGATCCTTACAGCAAAATCTATGGCACCAAAAAGAAACAGATACCTATAGAGATACCTTTTTGGTCTAATTCATATTTCACGGACCTAATTCAACTATGCAGAATGGAGTATGAAGAAGAATTCAAGAAAGGCATCACAAGGGGTAGAAATGAAAATTTTTTATAATACTTTGGTATCAATAAAAAAAATAGACAGGATTTTAGGTAGCAAATTCAGAAGACAGTTCAACTAGAAGAATATTACCAGTGCAAGAAATCAGATAGTTGAAGTAGAAGACAGAAGGAAAAACCCTCACCATAAATATCCTCCTCCGCTCATAAGTGGGTGGGACCCGCATGTTACCCCATAATATCCGTCTCCACTCATAAGTGGATGGGACCAACATGTTCCCTACTCATTACACTTGGCCAAATAGTAAAAACTCATGCCCAAATTAGAACCTTGCCCAAAAATTTTCCTATAAAAGGCAACTCACCCCTCTCTCCCAAAACACATTCTTTTAGACATCTACACATTCTTTAGACATCAACACATTCTTTTGGAACACATAATTTTGAAGACCAACACACATCTTCAAACACACACCTATCTCCTCCCTTTCTCAACAACACTCTCCTACACTTCTACCTCCTACCTCTAACACTACCTCTCAAACACATCTCCCTCTACAATCTTCTCCCCTTCCCTCTCATCCTTCCTTTTTATCCTTCTCCTTCTACCATATCCCTCTCCTTCTCTCAGATATTATTATTATCATGTACTAGTGCTTGTAATAGTAGAAGTTTGTAATTATAAGAAGTTGTAGTAATTAAGTAAGAAGTTGTAATCAAGCTTAAAGTTTGTACTAAGTTCCTCAAGTAATTTATGTAAGTGTTCTTTCCCATCTTTGCTTTTATGTTTATTTACTTCTAACGTATTCTTCCTTTATCACTTATGCTTATTTAATTCTTCCTTTATTATTTATGTTCTAACTTGTTCTTCTTTTATTATTTTTATCTAGTTTATTTTCTTAATTTTCTATACCAGTTGTTCATGAAACTGGTCTTTTCCCAGTCCATGTTACTAGTTTTATTTACTTAAGTTACTGTTTCTTTATTTTCTTTATTATACAAGTTGTTCATGAAATTGGTCATTGCCCAATTTGTGTTACTGATTTTATTTACTTTACTGTTTATCTTTCAGTTATCTAGTCCTTTGATTTGATATCTAGTTATCTGGTCCTTTATTATATTTTCATCTCATCTTCTAGTTATCTTATCCTTTGATTTGATATCCAGTTATCTAGTTCTTCATTTTATTTTTATGTTATCTTCCAGCTATCTGGTCCTTTAATTTACTGTTTTATTTTTCCAATTATTTGGTTGTTTATATTTATGTTATTTATTTTATGTTCTCTTATTTATGTTATTTCTAAATATTTAGTTAATTTATTTTCCTTTACATTTATGTTTTTTATTCCTTTTAATTAATTTACTTTCAGTTACTTTTCTCTTCTTGCCTTTAGTTCAGTCCTTTTCTTTGTATTTGTATATTATCTAGATCATCCGATTCGGCTACCGCTCCTACAAGTCAAATTTCAAATTAGTGTTTCTTCTCTCATTTATCACAGTGAGTAATAATAAATAGTGTGAGCCTTGTTATTAATTTTGTAATGTTTTCCAAGGGTAATATTACGAAGCTTGTCCTATTACAATTTTAATTTTGAAAAACTTAAATAGAAACTATTCATTTAATTTAAGTTTGTTTCATCAAATTTAAGTGCAACTACAGGCACAGATATTTACTGCACCATCCTTTCTCCCTTGTCTTTGTCAATTTTACTATAAGTAAATTTTATACTAATGGACAAGTTTATTTTTACAAAAGAACAACTAGCAAGCAATTTCGAGATAAAGCCTGAATAAGTTTGACATTGGCATTCATTTTTTAGGACGTGCAATATTTTGCAACATCTTGGACTAGTCAAATATTTACCATGGATAATGATGTTATTTATTCTAGTAGATCTTAGATTTACTCGACAATTATGTTTTTATTTGATTTGTTAATCCGAAAAATTTTGTATTTATTATGCATTAAATATTTTTAATATAATTATCTTTATTAAAAATTTGATAGTTTTAAATTTACTTTTGACTTTTGGTATTAAGCAAATATAAAAAAATAACAAAAAGAAATAATAATGGATTCAGTTAGTGTTTAGTAAGGAATTTAATAACATATAAATGCATTTTAGTAAGGGATTTCGCAAGAAATTTAGCTTGTGATTAGTAAGAAATTTTAATAATATACCAATGGAAATAATAAGATTTTTCTTTTGCCAAAAATTGGCCTTAGAATGGAAAAATACAATGTTTTTATCACCATCTTTCAACCAATTCAAGCATGACCGTTGCGCCCACATCAACTCCTCTTTGGCTAGCAACTCTTGAATTTCACGCTAGATGTTCTTTTGCCGAGCTACATAGTCTACGGACTGAGAACCCATCTGTAGAAGCTTGAGCTCCTCCTGTAGTTGATGCAATGTTTTGGAGACATTGCCAAATTTTTTAACCTCCCAAAGCTTCAATTTTTAACTGCATCTCTCTATCTTATTTTCCAGTAAATGGTGGTTATACTAAAAACCTACAAACTGCCATGGATCCAAGACCACCTCCTGAAAAGAGGCATCCTGAAGCCACATCTGCTCAAAATGAAAAGGTTTCTTGTGCCTTTGGTTTCCCCTAAGCCTAAGACTCCAACTCAACTTAATTGGGCATTGATCAGACCCGGAGCGAGTGAGGTGATCAATTCTGTATTTCGGAAACAATAGTAACCAATCCACCATACCCACAAACCTATCCAACCTTTCTGAAATATTATGCACTCCTCCCTTTCGTTACTCCAAGTATAAGGACAACTATTGAAACCAAGATCAGTAAGACAAAAACTATCAAGGCTATCGCAGAAATCCATTATTTTCCTCAACTCCTTCGCTCTTCGCCCCCTCGCCCCCCGCCTCTCTTCTTTTTCAGACTTATATAAATTAAAATCTCCCCCAACTACCCATGGCAATATTGAAGTACTCTTTAATAGACACAACAAGCTCCACGAATGATGTTTAAGGTGATCTTCTGGCCAACCATAAAACCCTGTAAAGTGCCATACACCATTAACCTCCACATTAATATGATGACTGGAATAAGAGAGCAAGCTGAGATTAAAGGTGCTCTTCCACATTAAAGCACAACCCCCCCCCCCCCCCCCCGACGTCTATTTACCATACTACAAGCAACATCAATACCATTTTTGAAAGCCACATCTTTGCCTAACTAACTTCATTTCATGAGCAAATAATTTAGTTTCTGCAAGGAAAATAAAATAAAGATCTTCTAGCTTTAAAAGCTATTTGAGAGAACGAATTGCATGAGGGTTCCCAAGCCCCCTGTAATTCCCACAAAACTCATTGCTTGCGGCGGGACCGTTGCGCGGTCACCAATGATCCTAAGGAAAAGACAACCGGTTGTAATACCAATTCAGTTCTCTTTTTTTTCGGTGAAGCTACCTCCATGTTTCCCAATAGTGCCCCTTTCCTTTTACCAGCACCTATCGAGCTGTCTGTGTGTGCAGAGCTAAGGGCATTGCGAGCAAGCCTTTTCCATGAGGAGACTGAGGATGGGGTACACTGCTCAAGGGGACCAGAAGGGTGGCTAGATTCAGAAATAGCGGGAAAGGAGGTAATGGAAAAGCTAGAAGAAGATTTGTTTTCAGTTAACACAATGTGAGGGCTAAGACGGGAGATGGAGGCTGAGGGGGATAGCAATGCAGTTTCAGTATAAATGTTATGCGGAAGAGAGAGCGTAATTAAGGAAGGGAGAGAGTTTGCATCCAGATTAAGGGAGGATAAAGAACCTAATATGGAAGAGGTTGTAGCATGGGAAGATTTTGTGGAGAAGGGGACAAGGTCATTAGTAGCAGAGCTTTGGACAGCCATTTTCTGTAACTGAGTGAGAACCTCTTGAGCTTTCCCAGACATAGCTTAAGCATTTTTGGACATATCTTGTACCCCAACATCACTCATAACTCGGTTGTAATTAAAATTCTCCTTCTCCTTCAAAGATCCAATTGATGCCGTAGGAGAATGTTTCGAATCAGGCCTAGAAATTAATTTTTTCACACATCCAATTCGATCCTCATTTTTATGAACTTCCTTACTAAATTTCGTATTACGACGCAAGGGAGAAGCACGTAACTAGTATCCTTATTTTAATAGAGTTAAATCATAAGCGGTTGCACCCTCAGAAAAGTTACAGTTCTTAAAAGAGTGCCCACAAATGCCGCATAAGAAACAAAATACTGGCAGACCCTCAAACTTAAACGTATCCATAAAGATTTACTAGATGCAACATGCACCATGGAACCTCGCAATAAAGTCTTTGTAAGATCCACCTAGATCCGAAACCAAATGAACTTTCCCCAATTAAAATCTCCCCCATCCTCCCATTCTAAGAATAGGCCAAGTTTCCAACCTAAAGCACGAGCCATAGTTTTTGTCATACAATGCATTAGTAAATCATAAGCACACACCCAAAAAGGAGACAAATGAAACTTGATTTGAGAGGGTTGTTCATCACCATGAGGCTTTTTCAATACCACTAAGTTATGTTCAAAGTGCCATGGCCCATTACTCATAACATTATGCTTATCCTACCAATGTGAAAACTGAAAGAGGAAAATGTCTTTACCCCACTCCTGCACTTCCACCCCTTATTTTGTCTTCCAAACCCTAATCATGGTGTCCATAATAGCAAATTTGTTGAAAGGTTTATCACTCCACACTTTCCTCGCCAAACACAATGAGGCTTTATTATTCTCAGGCGCAACCTCTGTTAGCATTATCTCGAGAAGCTCCGACTCCTCAGCAGTCTACTCCAAAACCCAACTATGACCAGATTGAAAACCTCTATTTTGAGACCCCATTCCACTATTTCACCACAATAGATTAAAAAAAAGGACTCATATACTGATTGAGAACAAAAATTGTAACACCCAGAGAAGAAAGATCAAAGGAAAAGCAAAACTAAAATAAGAAAGATAATTTAAAAAATTATTAGTAAATTATTTTATGATAAAAATTTATCATTTAGTGAATTTAGGTTCCAATTAGTATTAATTAGATTTTAATTATAATTCATGTCTCTAGAACAAATTAGTTAAAAATTTCCATATTTTTGGATATTATAAAAAATAATATATGAATATTTTTTTATATTAAATCAAGATAAAAACCCTTCCAATTTAGAAGGAACAAAAAAAGACTGCAAAAAATAAAAATAAAAACTAGTTTATAAATTGAAAAAATAGTATTCTTTTTTGAATAAATTTATAACTTGTTAACTTATTATAACACGTTAAGCCATGTGTCACCTATTATAACACGTTAATTAGCCATGTGTCAATATATTAGGAACTCTATATGAGTACTGAATTTACTCACTTTTCTATTAAAATAAAAGTCTTGTTTTGCATAACATTTAATGTATATTAATCTTTTCTTTATGATGTGTGTTGCACATTGACTATGTTCGTTATATGTTAACTTTTTATACTCGTTAATTTTTTATTTATATAATATTAAAGTCTAAATTCTTATTTAAATTGAATGGTTAAATTATATTATATTTTTTATATATAGTATATATATTTTTGGTTGCATGTCAATATATTGATTCATACAATTTTTATTGTATCCTTTCATTTTATTTTTTAAAATTGATTTATAAAAATCATTGTGTAGCTTCTATTATACATTTTATAATTAATTAAGATGTTTTGTTAATAACTTTCACTGTAATCTCTTATAGTAAATAAATATACGATAACAGAATAAGAAAGCAATTTAATAAATCAAATTAAATATTTATAAATAAAATTATTTTTTTTTTATTTTTTTAACCAATTAAAATCATAAAAGCGTTTTGAAATATATATATATATATATATATATATATATATATATATGATCTTGAAATAAAAAATATTATTAAAAATCTGACTTTGCACTCTCTCCTTTCACTATTTCTCTTTTTCTTTTTTTATAATTTTATAATTTATTAATAATTAGTAATTTTTTAATAATCAATTTTCTAATTTTTACTATAATATATTTAAGTTTGTTAATTATCTATTCTATCTAAAACTTAAATTTTGAGAGGAGATTTTTAAAATTTAACCAAATAGATATTAAATTTAGTTATATATATTTTCAAGAATTATAGGTTTTATTTAAAAATTGAAATTTTAAACAATTTTAATCTCTTTCCTTTAAAACTCAACCCTATCCATTTTTTTGGTTCCTGCACATTAAAATTTTCTACAAAACTTATTATCAATCCAAATGAGCTTTTATTCTTTTATTTTCTATATTGAATGTGAAGTTTTCTTTGTGGTTAATTCAATAGTAATTTAACATTTTTGATCTGTTTGGCTGTCTAGTAAATGCAGATTTTATAATTTTTCTGATTATTGATTGCAGAACAAGAATAATGGCAAAAGTTGTAATTGTTTTACTGGATCATCTTCGCTGAAAAAAAAACTCACATTCGTATTTTTGTCATTCAATGGGTGAGTTCACATTTGATATAAATTGAAATAGTTGTAATTGCTAATAGTTTAACGTATACTTGATAATACTCATTTGAATTTATTGAGAATTTTTATTATTTTACATCTAAATTATTTATTTGTTCATAATAGGATATTTATAAATTTATAATTTATTAGTGTTAAATAGTAAAAGGAATAGATGTTTATAATCAAAAGTGAATGATTTATTTACTTTTATAGCAATTAACTGATAATAATTTTTCCAGTCATTTATTTCATTAGCTTAACAAAATTTGATGTGTTGAATTGGTTCGTTTACTATTTTTAATTAATTTATCCTATTAACCTATTGGAATTGTTACATTATTTTGCTATGTACTTTGATTACCATAGATATATTTTTTCTTTGACAAGGGACATACAGTTTTCATTCACAATCTAAGTTAGACAACTTATGCCAATGCCTTATTTATTTACTCTCAGAGCTCGGAAGTTATTTTTAGTAATTATAATATTTAGATGTAATTAAATTAATTTTCATTTTTTTAAAGAAAAGCTTATTAAATACAAATATATTAGTATTTTTATCACTTGCTTAAAAAAATTAGGGACTTATCAAGAATATTATAGTGAAAAATAATAATAAAATAATCTCACGCATTGCGTGCGGGCCTTCATTTAGTTATTAATAAAATTATATTTTTAATAGAAATAGGATTTGAATTATATAAAATATCAATATAGCTAATTAAATTAGTGATGTTTAAAAATAATAATTTTTTATCTTATTTTTTTACTAACCAAATTAATGTGCAATTTATAATTAAAGAAATTTAACCATGATCTTTTTAAATCAAACATGAATCATTTAGACATATTTATTTAAAATAAATTTAAAAAAAATTTAAAAATTTTTAAATGCCTCATTTTCTTATATTATTTAAAATAATAATGTTGGAGCTAAATTATAAATTTTAAAAATACTAAATTATTAAAAATTATGAAATTATTATTAATAATTTACATAATAATATAATATAATTAGATACAATAAGCTAATAATAGTAAAAATTTAAAAATTTTGAAATGCTTAATTATCTATATTTATTTATCTATTAAAAAAAGTTAAAAAATCCAATCAAATTATATAAATATCATATATATTTTTAGATTAAAATTTTTTAATGATTAAAACTAAGATTATTTTAGAATATCTTAAATTTTACAAGCATAATTTCGACAATCTCATTATTTTATCTTATTTTCACTCTTATATATATAATATAAATTTAATATATTATTATTTAATTCCATTAGCAATCCTTAAGTTAACTTAACTCGAGGAACTAAAACCGGCATTTTCTTTTTTTTTTTTTTTAATTTTTATGAATTGTTAATCTCATCCTTTTCTTTCTATGATTGTTATTTTTTATATTTGGTCCCTTTCTAATTTTTTTT
The DNA here is from genome assembly GCA_947857235.1 of Jatropha podagrica. NCBI lineage: Eukaryota > Viridiplantae > Streptophyta > Magnoliopsida > Malpighiales > Euphorbiaceae > Jatropha > Jatropha podagrica. Next base: position 24,062 of record CANUEP010011510.1, on the reverse strand, counting down.
TTCTTTTATTTGTTTTGTGCAGTTGGATTTTGAAGAAGAGCTTGCAATCAAAAACAACTACCTGTCTTTTTTTTTTTTATTACTAATTTGTCGTTTCTTTACCTCTCTAAGCCATCGCGGCTTTCTTTCCATATAGCTTTTCCAACTACGTTATCTACCCAAGTAATCAAATTGATTTGATCAATTATTTTTTATTAAAATATTTTGATTGTTTAGAGAGTGATGATTTTAGGAAAGACAAAGTCTTTTGATTGTTTGCAAAACGTTACATTTTAGTTCGTAGAGTTCAGCCAATGAAAGGATAATTAGTGAATCCCACTAATATAATATTTTATTTAAAACTCTAACACTTTTCAAAATTAGAGTGTCAAGATATAAAATTAATTTTACAATAAGCCCGCAATAAATTATACTAATGAAATAAGGAATTGGAGGCAAAATGAGAATATAAAATTTTATTACTTATTTTCATCTTTAAATGGGTGTATAATAAATTTATTTTACCTCTTTTTCAAATAAAATATTTTACAAATCTCAGAAGATTTTTCCACCTTATTTTACATTCAACCAAATAAACCCTAAATTTTAGTTGTACTACAACACTATAAAGGCATATCCCATGAGATATTTATATTTGCATAATATTATTTAATATTAAAAAGAAAGAGCGCTGGCTGCTACACAGCTCGAATCGCTGTGGATCGAGCAATTAAAAAATTTTTACTTTCACGATTCCCTATAGAAGCAAGCCACAATCACGAATTAATATGAGGCTTGCCGTGAGCCATGCCAAGCCATACTTTCCCATTTGAACCGTATATACACTTTTGTGAAAGAAAATGAAGATGACGTCAACAAGCCACATGATGAATAGTCATACAAATTTAATCCCTTTAATAAAACAAATCAACCATGTAAAATTGTTTAAAAATTAATTTACAAATTGAAACCTTTGCATTTAGAACAAAAAATGAAAATTCCAATTTAACTATTGTTTTTAATAAATTACATTATCAGGGAGTATTTTAGAAATGAAACAATAAATTAATGAGTTTTATTATGAATTTATTATAAATATAATTATGTAGATATCAATTGCACATTTTAAGTTGAAGCCCATTAAAAATAAATAAAAATTGACTTAATATATAATGTAGTCGTTGAAATTTGATAAAAGAAATATTATTACTTTGAATTTTAAAATCAATCTTATGGTACCTTAAACTTATTTTTTTATAATAATCTCATGCCTCTCCATATTAAAATGTGCAATTTTATTATTGGCTTATATATATTATTTCTAAGTGACGTTTGTTTAATTAATAAAAATTTAATGCAATAATTTTCACTTATACTTTTAGGTCGACTAAATTTTCTGACTTGGCCATATTTGGTCACAACTTTTTGTAGTAAATATTTATATTATTCAATGAGGAAACATTTATTGTAATATTTAGACTTAAAAAAATTTGATAATGTATTAAAAATTATTTCCTTATTTAAAATATTAAACAATTAACTGTTACTGTAATGATTAATAACTATTATGATAATTAATAATTAATAAAATAATTACACATAATGGTTAAATATTGTCTTAGAAGTTAAGTTTATTTAAAGTGGGCTTCTTCAGGCTGGACTCTTGCATTCATAGATTCCGGACTGCAACGCCATGATCTTGTAGGAAGAGAGCAGGATACCCCCATCAATGCTCGAGTGGCAGGTGCACCTTACGAGACATCTTAAATTGAAACGTCAACACTTAAACCGGTGGCTCAAGCTGTAAGGACAATAATAACTAACATACCTAGTAACTTTTTTTTAAAATATAAAAATAAATAAAATAATTAATTTTATTGAATAAATCCTTTCATAGAATTCAAAAACTATATAATATAAATTAGCAGTAATCATGAAATTATTTGATAAAAACAATTAGAAAATAAACTCACATTTTCATTAAAAAAAAACAAGTGTTAAAATTACTTATGGTTGCTACCGTGGCATGAAAATAATGAGTTTGTTTTGTTGTTTTCTTTTTTTTTATTTTTTTGAGAAGAGTTTGTTTTGTTGAAGCTTGACAAGTGGTGAGTATTGATGTTCACTTTTGACTTTCTAGCATACAATTGATAAATAAGCCCTGGCTTGGCTTTGCTTAGTGGCCCATTTTCTGAAGGATTGAGTTATATAGGGAAACGTAAAATAAATTGATTTCTTAATTCCGTGAATCGTGCTGGCTATCATTTCTCAAAAAGAAAAACATCGTTCCTCGAGCAATTCAAACGACGATTACTATTTGAACGGTCTTCGCTGGACGTTGATTTGATGTAATTTAAATTTTAATATTATGTTTACATTAGTCTATTTAAATTGTAGCGCTGCTGCCAATGCACGTTATAATATTTTTCAGGTAAATAGTAACTGCAAAGGATTCTTTTTTCTTTTTTAGAAAAAAAAAAAAAATACGACATAAAATTTAATGACAACGATGATAGTTTGATGTCAACGATGATAGCCATAGAATGATGAAACGAGGAATTGTTATTTTTAAAGTAATATATTTATTAATTAGATAAAATTACTTTTTTTCCGTTTCATTCACTTTACTCATCGTATCTCCTTTTTGTTGATAGTTACAAAATTCATGTCTCCTAAAATGATCTGAACTCTTTTTTATTTTTTCCTATTTCTTAAATTACGTAAAACGGAATTATTTCAGTTGTCAATCCATAAAAATATCAGTTATAAACCTTTATCAGTTTAGTCCAATTACACTTCTCTTCCAAGTTTTTCTTAGACATTGGAAGATAAATGGCGTTGATTGCCAGTTAAGCAATGTTCAACAATAATTTAATTTATTAAATAGCTTTTAGACGCTGTTCGACAATAATATTTAGACAGAAGTAAAAATATTATTTTAATTAATTATTGTGTACTTATCCATTTTATCATTTTATATTAAATAATTAATCAAACACTTATTTTTATTGAATATTTTTAGTTTAAATAGCTATATAAATAATTAATCACTAACAATTAATATCTGACCGCTAATAATTGACAATTATTACAAAGCTAATAGCTACTAGAACTGCTAAAATTGTCGAATAATACCTTAGTATTTTGACTGCCAAACAATACTTTAGTGTTTTGACCGATCAAAATGCTAGACATTACGTTTAAGTTGTTTAATAATATAGCATTTGGACTAACTTTTAGAGATTATGATAGATTTAATAACATAGCTTTTGAAATAATTTTTATAGGTTATGGTAGCATTAAACACTACCTAACTATTTTAGTAGCTGTCACCGATTTTACAAGTTGCTAGGTATTTTAATAGTTGTTAGCTATTAACTGTTTATATAACTGTTTAGAGTAAAAATGCTCGGTAAAAATAATTATTTAATTAGTTGTTAAATTTAAAATAACGAAAAGAGATATTTAAATATTGAATTGGAATTTTAACTTATGATTATAGTAGTGATCTCATTATAAAAAAAATGTCAATTTATAGTGTGTAGTCCAATTATATAAATTGAAATTAATTATCATTTATAAAATGATAATACAATTTCTCTACATATTCCTCTATTAATTCATTATTAAATTATTTGGTTTGATTTTTGTGTAAAATAGTATAATTTTTTAATTTAATTGCAGACATACAGTATCATAGCAAAAGACTTTCAACTAATGTTAATATAAATTAATTAAGGATAATATAAGTTAATTAAGGATAAGGATAATAGACCTTAATTAAGGACATAATTGTTAAAAAAAATTCTAATCAAAAAATAAAAATGCTAAACGGGATTAATGTTTTAATAAACGCTATTTTATCCATTAACAGTTATTTTATATACTACTTTACCAAACGATATAATTTACAAAAATAGTATTTTTACACGATCAAAACTCTAAACTCTCCCTCAAATGTTATTGCCGAACAAAACCTTAAAAACTTATTCGATAACAAAGTGTTTGAACTAATTTTTATAGGTTATGATAGATTCGATACCATAGTTTGGACTAACTTTTAAAGATTATGATAACGCTTTCTGAAAAGTTAACTTTGCAACATAGATTTTAGTTCTTCATGAAAAACTACTCAAATAGCTCTTTTTAGAGGTTCTATTAGCATTTTATGAAAAATTATAATGTGACTTTTAGTATTTCATGAAAAATTACTTAAATGGCTAATAACTACACATTATTAAAACAACTTATTCTACCTAATAGACCCTTAATTGAAATGACCCGTTAATTTATTGTTAAAGAATTTGCATTTAAAATTTAATTGTAAACTCTAACCATTGAAATTTAGTGGAAAATAATATTTCATGCTATAAATTGGACATGAAATCAAATTTAAATCGATAAACTTAATTGAAAAAAAAATCCGACAAATCAAATAAAAATTGAACTAAATTACTAAGCTGGTTCGAATCAATTTAATTTGAACCGGAGCCACTTAGTTAAAAGTGGAATTCAGACCAAACCAAATGAAACAAAAAAAAAATATAATACCTCCCATTTTCTCTCTCTCTCATGACCCCCTTTCTCTCTCGATCGCAGAGTGTGATCTCCCCATTAACCGCCAATTCCAGCCAATGTCAGCAACGATCAAACACAACCAATGCACGAGCTCGACGAGAGTAGCTCAATGGTGGTCTTGGATAGTGAAGTAGAAGCTGATTCTGGGAGATATCATGATTGGAATTATCGAGGTTTTGCAGTGGATTTTTTCGGCAATTTTCGCCATTCCCATGAAGTTGAGGCAACAAGGAGGAGTGAGATCGATTCCCCTTCTCCCTACGAGCAATTATCCTTTGAAAATCTCAAGTTTCATGGTGGAATTGCGATACCACCATGATCTTGGCTCTAAGCTACTGTTGAGCCCAATCCGGCAAGTTCTACATCCTATCTCATTTAACTGATGCAGAAAATGGAACCCTCAACGAAATTGGAGTTGAGTGGTGTTGTTTTTACAAGGTTCTGGGCGAGTCCGATTTTTCAACCCCCTTGCACGGCGGCATAGGGGGCGGTCCAGTAATCGGCCGACGAAACTTCGGCAAGGCCTAGGGAGACAGGATAATTAATCCAAATCCGGATTTCGAATCACGATCGATCGGTATATTTTACAGTTAATTTTGCAATTTCACGGTAATTTCATATTAAGAATTAATTGAGTAATATTATTTAAATTGGTTTAATTTACAGCTAAGTAAATTAAATAAAATATAGTGTGAATTGAATTACCAAATTATTGATGAAATTAACAAATTATAAAATTATTGATTAAAATGATAAGAAATTGTAAGTGGTATAAATTTGAAAATAAGACAATTAAGTTATTAATTAATTAAACAAAATAGAATAAATATCGATATTGATAATCAGAGAAAAGATTGAGAATGGCGGATGAAAATTGGTTATTTGCTCGATGAATAGGCTGTGTATTATAATTGAGTAAGAATGGAGACAGTCTAACTCATAAAGGTTGTAGAATTTTAACAGAAAAAGAAAGATGTATTTTAGAATTAAAATTTTATTGTGGTAAATAATAAATTGTGATATTAAATAAAGAAATAAGTTAATAAAGAAACAAATTAGCTAATTTAGCACAAATTTATTTTTATGTTATATTGATTTGACTTTGGCAAAATATTTAGAAATTTTAAGTGGTATTTTGAGAATAAGGAAAGTAAAATAGTTGAAGGATCGTTATTCCGAAACCATATTATATTTATTTGATAAAATAATTAAGTATATGAAAATGCATACAAATGAATTTAGAAAATGATATAAAAATTTATTGTGAGTGGAATTATAAGGACAATTATTAAATTGGTTTAAAAAGAAAAATATGATTTCTATGAAAAAATCAATTTTAATTAAATGATTTTAATAAGTAAGCTGAGTAATGACTTTAATTGATAAATTTAAGTAAATTTGATGATTCCTTTAATTATTAAAGTAGATAAATGAATTTGAATGTGTGCTTAAGAAAATATTGATTTTTAAAGCAATAAATAAAGCTATAAGATATCTAATTAATTAATTTGCTTAGGAATATAAAGAACTTAATTATCAATAAAAGACTGAATATGAAATGTTAATTTGATATTAGGTCGAGGAGTTTCTAGAAAGTGTTGTGAAAGTTTCGTTGATCGGTGGAAATTAAATTCTTTCTTCTAGGTGGGTAATAATATATAATGTTTTACCAAATTCATGACTCACATAATTTATTCTATGCCTTGTGCCTATTGTTTCTAAATTCTTGCATACATAGTATGTTGATGAATGAATATGCATTGATAAATGTTGTGAATAATTACTTTGTGCATAATGATATGTGATTGCTGCGTGGGAGTTCGAACGATGTGAATCACCTAGGTTGAGAGCACAGACATGGTGAGAATGCTGGCAGTTGGCTGTAAGTGGTAGGAGTGGCACCCCTTGTGTACTCCAGATTAAAATGTTATTTATGAGAAAATATTTCATGAGAAATATTATATTTGAAACTGTTTTTCCTAAATGGGGGAAGACTCCCTAGTTACACAAGTCACAGGACCATACCATGGAAATTAAAGCATGCTTGGGAGTGATTATGATCCTTTTAAGGTGATTTCACTGACTAGCTACCACTTGATGTGCATATGGTTGTTGTTGTTTGTGGATGTTATGATTGATATGTTGGAATGGAGAATGTTCAATTATAATACTTTAAATACCATTCGTGTGAATGCGTAAGTTTAGTATTATATATTATTATTCACTGAGTTTTATACTCACCCACCTCCCCTTTATTTTTTTTCAGGAGATTGTAAATTATTTGTATAAAGCTCTAGTCTTCCTTCTTTTCAAGGTTGGTTAAAGAAATGTCTACATGTGTAAGATAGAATCATGTATGATCATGACCCTTTGTATTTGTATGGTAATAGAAAATCCATAGTTATGATAAGTGTTTTATAGTTATAATAATAATGTCAAGTGTATGTAAAATTTTATTGGCATAATTGAATTTTTATGAAATAAGGCCTTATGATAGTTTGGATCATTAATAATATAATGGAATGTCTTGTGGAATATTTTATATTTTATGGATTTATAATCAGTTTTTTAGGCTTACTACGGATCTTGGTGGCCTTAAGCTTTTTCAGGCCCTAATGTCGATTCAGTCTATGGAAACAAGTCATGAAAAAGTTGGTATCAGAGCCAGATGACCTTCAGTAGATGTATGGTTCGAGGACGAACCCCATGAAAGTTGGTGGGCCTATGACATCTTGAACCGGCAAAGGAATCCTAAGAGGGCAGGTAAAGCAAGAGCTCTTGGCAAGCTTCTAGGATGACAGACTAGCTAGGATAATAGAATGCGAGACACATGAATAAATCGGATCATATATCGAAAAGAGCAAAACTAATCATCAGGGGCGCCTTTAATGTAATGGCTGGAGAGTTGGAAGAATGTCAGGGTTAATGCGTGCTCGCTTAATAAAAATCTTAGGATTGGTGACCTCCTGAGATGTTTCCCATTTCACATGTGGAATAAAACCAGACGGGTTTTGCCGATCTAGTATGGGATGGAACCGGCTTGATCCAAAGCGAATAATTTCTTTGGAGATTGGAGTCAAGGCGTGACAGCTGGTATCAGAGCATAAGGTTTGGGGCTTAGAAATGTAACTGTGGATAATTAGAATTTATTCCTTATCTAATATGATTTTTCTTTGCTCCTCTATCAATGGAGTCTTGCTAATGTAGATATAATAGAAGGGTCAGTAACTGGGAGCTACATGCTTATGTGTATTAAGAGATATAAAGGTAAAAAATCTAGTGTGATACAAGTTGTAATAAACTAGGATTGCATTAACTTGAGGTTGTATAACTAGTAAAATTATATGATTGTGCAATAGTGTGTGGTGTAAATATTATAATAAAGACATAATTAGAGGTGTTTTAAATAATATTAGTAATAAGGTATTGGCGCAACTTTTAATTAGTTTTAAGTGGGAATTTGATGGTTAGAAAGCATTAAGAATGGATAAAAATTGCATAAAAGTTTATCTTGTTGATCACAAAAAGGATATTAAATATTTTCTATTCATGAATAATATGTGACTATGTTATGGAGTTTCAAGTTCAATATAAGTTGATGTTACAAGCATTGAGTTTCTAATGAAAAAATTAAATTTCTAAAGTATTGCCTTATATAAATATATACATGAAGTTATGTTTCATGGTCAAATTGAAGTATTGCATAATATTATTTTGAAATATGATTATGATGGGATGTTAGATTTTGATAGTAAATATGAGATTCATAAGTTTACTTAAATATAAAATGTTAGATTTTATTGAGGAGCATTTCATGTTATAGGAGTTTTGTGAATGATATTTTTGAGGTTGATATATAAACTAGATATTAATATGAGATGAGTGATGAATATACAATTATTACAAGAGGTCTATGAAATATAATTTTGAAATTTTTGAGGAAATTTTCCTTTTTATTTATAGACTCAGTGAAAATTTAAAATGATACTCTGTATATAATAGAAAACCTCACCCTTTAAATAATAAGTATATTAAGAAAATTATGATAACATATAATATATACAATTGAGTATATTTGATAAATTCTTAGTTAGAACTCAAATTTAGTATTGCAAAAATATTTTATAGATTGAGGATTGAGATAGTCTATTAGATGCTTGGTCAATTTAAAGTATTATTTTCTGCTAAATTGGCATAAGACAGTGCCATATGTGAGGTTAGGGAAACATTAAATGTATATGTATAAATGTGTTATTATGTGTGAATAATTTTAAAAGCATACAGTCTTTAATATAACTAATTATTAATAATTCAATGCAAAATCATAAATTGGTATTGGAACATTATGTCTAGTTAATCAGTCTTATGATGAGGTAATACATTGGATTAGTGAGACATAATATGAATCAACATAAACTTATAAAAATGTCGAACTATGAGGATAAAACTTATAATATATGATTGGATTATTGAAATGTTGAGTAAATTTGCATAAGTTTATAAATATGTTTTCTCTATGCTAAGGACTTTATGAGTTGATGGTCTCTGATATAACCTATGATGTGTAATAGAGCACATAAGTACAGATTATAAAGGGAGTATATTTTAATAGAAATATAAAGTTGCCTTATGTGCAAATCTGTGAGATATTTTGCAATGATTGAAATAATTTGACATAACCATTTATGAGATCAATAAAACATTAAATGCATTTATATTAATTAATTGTTATGTGTCAGTGATAAGTTTTTTTATGTAATTTAGAATATGTAATTGAACACGAGTGTGAATATATGAATTGAATTTACTATGGCTGAATAATTAGTTGAGAAATCTCACATGCATGGAGGAATAATATCCTGCTCTTATATCCTGGCCAGATGTAAATGTATGATTATTTTTCCTTGCATGATTTATTGTGATGAATTTAGAAAATATAGAAATGTAAGAATTCCTTAGAGGGGAAAAGGAAACATAATGTATTGAAAATTATAAGACTTTACTTCCATAATTGCGAAGAACCATGATATATGTGGATGAATTTTGATATGATCAACCATTATCCTTCTACAATACTAAGGTTGTATGCAAGAATGGTGCAAAATAAAGTAACAAAATAAGGACACAAGGATAGTATATATATATATATATATATATATATATATATATATATATATATATATATATATAAGTATGAAAGATATGCAAGAAAAGAAATATAAAGGGAAAAATTTAAATAAAAAAGGAAAAGAAACTAAGAAAACTATATTCATTAACACAAATCATTAGTGATTATTAGTTAAAGCATAAGTAATTAGCAAGAATTACTCTTGATTGTGTATTAGAAAAATATACATTTTAATGTTAAAAAGAAAAAAAAAAGACAGAATAAAGAATTAGAAAAGAAGAAGAAAGGAAACAAGAAATAAAATACAAACTAATAGGTTTCGAAATCAAACCAATTAAAGGTTTATTCAATCAAATCAAACCAAAAGAAAATGAAATCGATAATTAATAAAGAAAAGTACATGTTGATAATGAGAGAGAAACATAATAATAGAAGCACAAATATCAAAGAGATATTTGATATTCAAATATGTGGCTAGGATAAAATTTGTCAAATATTGTCTTAAAAGACTCAAACCTCCCATGCGCCTAAAATTGATGTGATTTGGGTTGACAAATAACACAATCTTGGCTGTTTAAACACTTCACTCCACGATTGCTTGTACATCATTTCCTCACAAACTGAGTTTTATACTTCCTTACTATATAAGCCTTATACTTGCTTAGGTTAAAAATTTCTTTGTTTCTTCAATATAAATTCCATCTTTTCCCTTCTTGAATTCAACTCTTCCTTGAGAAATGTTGATTTATATATATCCTATACCCTAATTTTTTTAGTAAGGAAGCAAAAGAAAAGTATCAATTACTAACAAAACAAAATATCCTCATTCCAGAGATTATTGAGGATGAGTCTTTATGTGGGAACAGTGGATCGTTTGATGTATTTGATTTTCAGAATTAGTGTAGTCTTTTGACTAAGGATTATCCTATATATCCTCATCTTATGAGGTTGTTTTATGTCAATCTCCAATATGATCTTAACACTAATTCCATGATATCTAACATTAAAGGTCAAATTATCAAGGTAAATGAAAAGATTTTATCTCATTTTCTTGAAATTCTAGCTCAGGGGTGGATACTCCAATCCTTAATAGGTTGGTCAGAACAACCTATAACTCTCTTAAAGCAAACACAAATTATTTTAAATGATAACTCTTTAAAAACACCATTCGTCCCTAGAATAAGGAAATTACCTCTTCTCTATGACTTCATTAACCATTTTGTGTTCATAATATTTTCTAGAGAGAGGTAATGAGTTATCGTCTTAAAAGATCTGACTTATTCTTCATTTCTGTGCTTTTAATCAAACAGAAGATAAATCTTCATGCTTCCATTATCTTCTATATAAATAAAATTAGAGATAAATATATTTGTCTACATTTTGAAAAAATTCTTACTCCTATTTTTCAATTTTATAACATTAGTCTATCATATGAAATGTACCTCACTAGTGAACCCTACTCTAGACTTAAAAAAGTGTGTGCTTGCTTGTCTAAGCTCCCAATCTATAATGATTCCAAATGAGATAGAAGAAGCTTCAAAATCTAAATAAAAAGATAAGATAATGGAGGATACACAACCTAACGATCAAGAACTAGATCCTATTGTGGGAATAAAAGGTAAACAATCAGAAACACAAAATGTAGTTTCTAGCTCCTACAATATAGATGATTTATATAACCTAGTGTCAGACTTAAAATCTGACTATGACATATTTAAATTAGAAATTTCAAGTCAACTGCAAAATATACAACAGCAGCAGCTTGAGATACAACAATAATAACTTCAGACAACTCAAACACTAACTACAATACTTAGTACCCTCAAAAGTTTATTATTTTGACCTGTAGTTGTTTGAAATAATAATGTATCTGAGTTGAAACATGAATAAATTATTATTTTGTTATGTTATTTTATATACATTTTTTGTTGTGATATTATTAAAGGACATGAATGAATATATATGAATGCAGTAAATGATACATGAAAATGAAGTTCTAAAATTATTAAAAGGATGTGTTGCATAGTTTGAATGGGAGGATATCATATCTTATATAATTGAAGAATTCTAGAATAAGAACTTTGGATGGAAATGATTTGTAATTTGACTGAGTGATTATTATAATTATAAGGATAAATATTCCTTTTGATGAAAAGATATATGTGTGATATAATTATATAAATGATATGTTTGAGGTATAGTTATGTGATTTGAGTAGTTTATTTAGAGATGAGATATAATTTTTGTAAATGGAAATGAATGGATAATTGTGGAGTGAAACATGATTTTAATTGGTGTAAAGTAAATAGAAAATGGTTGAAAATAATGGATAAATTAGATTGATATGCTATTGAGGCAGATAAATTATGGTATTAGTAAGAATTAGTTCACTTTGATACTTATGTTTAATTATTGGAGTTTGTATAAAAATTAGCATTCTGCAATTGATTGTAAAACAAGTAAGAAAAGTTTAATTTCTTGGAAATTATATTATTTTGATACTAGAATTATTTAATGAATTTCTAGATGTTTTGCAAGATCAAATCCAGTATCCATATACAAATGTCTAGATATAGAGAAATGAATCATTTTCTTTAAAGGCAATAAAAATATTATTATTGTAAGGATATTAAGCTTTGAAGAGTGAATGAATGGATGGATGATAAGCAGCCTGTATGGATGAACTACTTAGTGGTGGACTTATGATTATGTATTGTATAAGTAATCTGGAAGGATTAAAGGAAATGATGATGAAATAGAAGTGAAGGATATCGAAATATAAATAGAGTTTATAAGATATTTGAAATTTTATGAAGTTGAAATGATTCGTCTTGAGTTTAATATTGCCATGATGAGATGAGGAAGATTGAATGAATATGAAGTAAACGAATGTATAGAGATTATTGTTATTTGTAAGTGATTCTTGTGGAGCAATTAGAATCATGATTTCTGTAGTTTAATGGTTATAAGAATATTATAAATATTCAGTATAAAAAACTTAAGGGAATTGAAAGATTTAGTTAGCTTGGGTTTTAATGAACAACTAACATGGATGTATAAGAACCGAATTAGCTATAAGGCAAATTGTAGGAATAAAAATTATAATGACTTAAAAACTAAAAGATGAATATTATTGCTCGGTAATTTTGATCAAATAAAGTTATGATTTATATGAATTGATAGGAATAGAAATGAAAAGCGTTAGTATATAAATTAAGATTTGAAGGGTATTTTAGTGTTTATAAATATATAAGGATATGTTATTTTAATTATGATGAGAGATTTTATTTTAATAAAACTTTAGCATATTTGCTTATGATTAAGTTTTCAAGGACTCGATATTATTGACTTAATTCTAAGTTAGGTTTTTTTGAAAAATTGACATATACAACCTATACTATAAAATACTTTATTACTTCATATTTCCTAGTAATTGAACTTAACATATATTTCCTTTCAACTAATAAATAATTGTAGCCACTACACTATTTTTGGAAGCCTTATAATCAAGTCATGGACATGTATTCGTTAACGAAGTATCCTGTTTTCTTTTTCTTTAGCAATTTTCAATTTGAGGATAAATTGTCTTAAGTTGGGGAGATTGAAATGACCATTAATTTATTTTTAAAGAATTTTCATTTAAAATTTAATTGTAAACTCTAATCAATGAAATTTAGCAAAAAATAATATTTTACGCTAGAAATCAGACATGAAATGCAAATTTAAATCAATAAAACTCATTAAAAAAAATCTACTAATCAAATAAAAATTGGACTAATTAATGAGTTGGAACGAATTAGTTTAATTCGAATCGGAGCCACTTAGTTAAAAGCGGAAATCAGACCAAATCAAACGAAATAAAAGAAAATATAAAACCTCCCATTTTCTCTCTCTCGATCGCAAAGTGCGATCTCCCCATCGACCGCCACTTCCGACCAACGTCAGCGACGATCGAACATAACCAAGGCACGAGCTCGATGAGAGTATCTCAACGGTGGTCTTGGATTGTGAAGTAGAAGTCAGTGCCAGGAGATATCGCGACTGGAATTATCAAGGTCCTACAATGGAGTTTTTCGGTGACTTTTGTCGTTCCCGTGAAGTTCAAGCAACAAGGAGGAGTCAGATCAATTACCCTTCTTCTTGCGAGCAATTATCTTTTGAAAATCTCAAGTTTCACGGTGGAATTGCAATACCACCATAATCGACGGCTCCAAGCTACTATCGAGCCCGATCCGGCAAGTTCTACGTCCTATCTCATTAAACGGATGTCGAAAATGGAACTCTCATCGAAGTTGGAGTTGAGTGGTGTTGTTTTTATAAGATTTTGGGCATATTTGGTTTTTCGACTACCATGCACGGCGACACAGGCGGCGGTCCGATTTCTAGTTGATGTAACTCCAACGAGGCCCAGGGAGACAGGATAATCATCCTTCTGTGTTAAATCCAAATCCGGATTTTGAATCACGATTGATATATTTTATAGTTAATTCTGCAATCTCACCATAATTTCAGATTGATAATTAATTGAGTAGTATTATTTAAATTGGTTTAATTTACAGTTAAGTAAATTAAATAAAATATAGTGTGAATTGAATTATCAAATTACTAATGAAATTAACAAAGTATGAAATTATTGATTAAAATGATAATAAATTGTAAGTGCTATAAATTCGAAATTAAGACAGTTAAGTTATTGATGAATTAAATAAAATAGAATAAATATCGATATTGATAATATGTGAAAATATTGAGAATGGGGATGAAATTAGTTGTTTGCCCGATGGATGGGCTGTGTATTGTAATTATGTAAGAATGGAGACAATCTAATGTATAAAGACCGTAGAATTTTTAACAGAAAAAGAAAGATGTATTTTAGAATTAAAAATTTATTGTATCAAATAATAAATTGTGATATTAAATAAAGAAATAAGTTAATAAAGAAACAAATTAGTCAATTAAGCACATATTTATTTATGTTATATTGATTTGATTTTGGCAAAATATTTAGAAATGAAATTTTAAGTGGTATTTTGAGAATAAGGAAAGTAAAGTAGTTGAAGGATTGTTATTTTGAAACCATATTGTATTTATTTGGTAAAATAATTAAGTATATGAAAATGCATACAAATAAATTTAGAAAATAATATAAAATTTTATTTTAAGTGAAATTATAAAGATAATTATTAAATTGATTTAAAAAGAAAATTATGATTTCTAAGGACAAATCAATTTTAATTAAATGATTTAATAAGTAAGCTGAGTAGTGATATTAATAGATGAATTTAAGTAAATTTGATGATTTCTTTAATTATTTAAGTAGATAAATGAATTTGAATGTGTGCTAAAGAAAATATTGATTTTTAAAGCAATAAATAAAGCTATAAGAAATCTAATTAATTTGCTTGAGAATATAAAGAACTTAATTATCAATAAGAAATTGAATATAAAATGTTAATTTGATATTAGGGCGAGGAGTTTCAAAAAACTATTGTGAAAGTTTTGTTGATCAGTGAAAATTAAATTCTTGCTTCCAAGTGGGTAATAATATATAATGTTTTACCAAATTCATGACTACACAATTTATTATGTGCCTTGTGCCTATTATTTTTAAATTCTTGCATACACAGTATGTTGATGAATGAATATGCATTGATAAATGTTGTGCATAATTGCTTTGTGTATAATGATATGTGACTATTGTGTGGGAGTTAGTACGATGTGAATCACCTGGATTAAGAGCATGAGCATGGTGAGAATGCTGACAGTGGGCTGTAAGTGCTGGGAGTGGCGCCCCCTTCTATACTCTAGATTAAAATGTTATTTATGAGAAAATATTTTATGAGAAATATTATATTTGAAATTGTTTTGCATGAATGGGGTAGGCTCTTTAGGTACATAAATCACAGGATCATACCGTAGAAATTAAAGCATGCTTAGGAGTGATCATGCTCCTTTTAAGATGATTTCACTGACTAACAATTACTTGATGTGCATATGATTACAGTTGTTTGTATATGTTAGCAGCTAGCTGTTGACTATTTAAATGGTGGTTGAAAATGAAAGTATTCGATAAAAACAACTGTTTGATTGACAATAATATTAAAATGATAAAAAAAGACATTGAAATATTCACATAGAATTTTTAATTAAATTCATTATAAAAAAATAATTTGACTATACCTAAATTTTCAAAATTTGAAAGAGTAAAAATTGAAAAATTTACTATTTTATAAATAAAATGGCCAATTTTTAATATTTTAAGGGATCAATATTTTTAATTTTTAATATTTATTTGAGTTTAAATATAAATATACAAATAATATTTTTTCTTTTATTATTAAATATAAATAAACCAAATATAAAGATAATAAAACACGTAATGTGATAATAAATAAATTTTATATTAATTAAAAATAAAGATAAAGTTGATGCTGGTTAGATAACGTTTTAAAAAAGACTCTATAAAGTTTTAAAAGTTATGTTATATATCAAATTATCGAGCACAATAATTTAAGTAACTAGTATTTTGATTAATTTAATTAAAAAAAATAATATTTTAACTAATTCAAATCGGTAGAATCCACTCCCGTTATCCAATTAATAAAATTTACATTTACTTTGATAATAATATTTACTGATATGAAGATAGCATCACCTTAATACTACTAATAACAATAATAAAAATATTAAATAATAATAATAATAATAATAATAATAATAATAATAATAATAGCGTGTATTATTATTATTATTATTATTTATCATGTAATTGCTGACAGTAACTCTGCTAAAAGAAAAAAAAAAAAGTCAACGAAGTTTTTTCCCATACTTCGCAGATCTAAAAACAATAATTAAATTTAAATGCGAGTTGTTAAATCAGGCAGTAACAGAGCACTTTAAAATACAACTAATTAAACAAATTAAACATTGACCAGGACAGTAACCGAAGAGACCATTTAGAATAAAATATAGAGAACGGAAAAAGGGCATTATTGGTAATGATCCTAGAAAAATGCCAACCGATTGTCACAGGTCATCATGTGCGTGCTATGCTACGAAATTTACCCACCTGCACCATCCACCACGTCACGTCTCCCAACTGTAAAAGATAACCCCTTTCCTTTTCTTTTTTTTTATTTATTTTGTTTTTATCAATGTTTATGTTTGCGTTGTTTAATCTTTAAATAGAAAAATAAATATATGCGAAATTTATAATTTTAAACTTTTCCAATTTTTTACATTTCCGAATCTCATGACTAAAGGCCATGATCTCCTCTGTACTTGTACTGATCTTTGTGTCCCTTTCACTGCTCTTTTGGATCTTTTTTTTTTTTGCGTTTGTCCATCACATGTAACAG
The DNA here is from genome assembly GCA_947857235.1 of Jatropha podagrica. Classification (NCBI taxonomy): domain Eukaryota; kingdom Viridiplantae; phylum Streptophyta; class Magnoliopsida; order Malpighiales; family Euphorbiaceae; genus Jatropha; species Jatropha podagrica. The sequence goes on along the minus strand of CANUEP010011510.1, from coordinate 7,019 downwards.
GAGATTCCTCAACTTTTGTTTTTCTTTTCAAATAAATAATATTTTCGTTAAAACATTCTTTTTGTATAAACTTATATCTTCAATATTTGTGTTTTTTTTTCTAAGGAAATTAAACAAAAGGGTCATGGTTTCTTTAATATTTGTTTATTTAGTATTTTTTTATTGGGTTGTTAGTTGTCATGATGTTGATTAGTTTTCGTATGATAGAAGTGAATTGAGCCCTTTTTTATTCCTATTAATGCATGATCATCGCCGTCATCGTCTCTTTCTCTTCTTCTTGGCTCTTTTTTCTCTTTTAATTTCTGGGTTTTCTTCAGAATTTTGATTTAACTCTTATGTTTTGAACGAATTTGGATTTAGAAAGCAAAGATTGTTTGTTGAGGATTTCAAGTGCCTGGGATTCAAATATCTAAGGTGAGATGATTTTTATGTAACTCAAACCTTCTTTTGGACTTTTGCATGTCTCTCTGCTCCAGGTTCTCATCACCAGGCATTTCATTCATTGTTTTTGGATTATCTGTTTTTTCTTTTCCAATATGGATTTTGGTGTTTAACTTTCTTTTTTGAGTTTGAATTCCATCTTTTTATGTTATATATTTTTCTTAGTTGAACTATTCTTGAAATTCAAACTGCGAGTGGGAATATATGTATGGAAAGCAATTAACAACTCCATATCTAATCCACTTATAGTTAACTGTATTATTCATAAATTCTGTGTCTAATTCTATCAAATATGGTGCATGTGGGTTATCCGGTCTAAAACTTCTATTTCTTGTTCTGATTTTATTTCCTTATTTTGGTCTTGCAGACTTTTATATTTAATGGGAAGATTCGATTCATATGGAAACGATTTCTATCATTGGAAGGGTTTGTGCTAATTATTCTGATTCAACTAAGAATGTTAGCGATGAGAGAATTTTGATTCTATAATTTCCTGAACCTTAAATGGACTTGCTCCCTAATTGTAACCATCAAAGATGCTTTGGAAGGAAATTGAATTCGGCAACATGCCAATGCCTTGTCTTGGTTGTTACTTTACTGTTTCTCAGAGCTATACTGTTTCCTTCTTTCTCTGGTTATGGTAGAATTGGTCAAAACAGCCATGATTCGATTCACAGCGGTTCTTTGTCGTTAGACTCCGAGTATGGAATTCGAAAGGAAAAGTTTTTGGAGGTTCCTCAGATAGTCTGGGGATTAAATAATCAAAAGATAGCATTTGCAAGAGCTTGTCTTACTGCTAGGTTGCTGAACCGAACTCTTTTGATGCCTAGCTTAAGTGCTTCGCTGATCTACAAGGAACTAGACCGATTGCGGCCTATTTCCTTTGATAAAGTGTTTCAATTTGAGAGGTTTAATTCACTTTGTAATGGGTTTGTGCAGTTAGGTGACTATTCAGATCTTAGTAACAAAACAACAGTGTATGAGCTTCAAAAGGGAAGTGGAAGGAAATGGACGGTAGAGAGAGATTTCGATCAATTGAGACAATTTAGCAAGAACCCATATGATGGATATGAGGTAATTCGAATAGTTGGGAAAAATCCATTTCTGTGGCATGATCATTGGCCAGTTGAGGACTATGCTCGAGTCTTTGAATGCTTAGTTTTTGTTGAAGAGATATCGGAAGAAGCATCTAAAGTTGTGTCAAAGATAAGAGAAATAGGAAGAGAAATGAAAAGAAATGTTGATTCCACTCAAGGTGGTTTCGAGTCAGATGATTCTCCATCAATGCCAGTGCCATATATTGCAGTTCATATGAGAATAGAGATAGATTGGATGATCCATTGTAAAAAGTTAGAACAAAGATCAAGGATAAGCCAAATATGTAGTAGCAAGCAGGAGATTATTGAGGGAGTAGGGAAAATTGCAGGCTTGAAAAGTCCTACTGTCGTTTATCTTGCTGTTGCTGATAGTCTTCTTGAAGATCCTTCTATACTAACTGGTTGGAAAGATGGTTTGCATCCTTTTGAGAAGAAAAAACTCGGTGTTGATGGGATTTACAAGAAGTACCCGTACCTCATTCAGTCAGCCATAGATTACGAAGTGTGCTTAAGGGCTGATGTATTTGTTGGGAACAGTTTCTCTACATTTTCAAGTCTCATTGCTCTTGAGAGAACACAAAAGATGATTAGAATGGGCGTCACAAGCTCGTGTGGACCGGATGTGAGATGGCCTTCTTATGCATATAATATATTAGGAGAATCAAATGGAGGCCCTCAAAGATGGATGACAAATATGTCCGATTCGAGTCTTAAAGCAATCAGTTATGGTACTAATATCATCTCTTGCTAAAGAATTTACGGTCCCTACAATTTGGAAAATTGATGAATTCTAAGGTATAGTTTTGATGGCTTTATTTTTTGCAAAGGGAGTTGGGAATACAGAGTGTCAAATTAGGTAAAGTTTTCTTTTTCATACCTTTTGCCTAAATTTTATATAATTTCATTAATTTTTTGTGGACTTGAATTTTCATGGTTCCTTTCTTTGTAGTAATCTTTCCCTAATACAGAGTGTCCTATTCATACCTCTATTTATTAAATACAGATTTTTGGATGTCACATACGTTGTTTCTTTGAACTTTAAGAATATTATAAATCCAAAATAAGTTTTTGTTACCAATGGACTGTTGTGTTAGGGTTATGTATCCTTTTGGCCCGAATAGTCTGTTTGGCGAGCAACAGAAAAGGCAAGAAGAGCATTTTATTCATAAAAAGCGATCATCACTGTTAAGTCATTATCAGCTTCTTTCTAAGGAATTTTTGTTATGGAGTCATTGTAATGTCCTATTCCCAAAAATGTTGTTCTACGGCAATGCTGGTACTGAGAAACACACATTCCGGAGTTATCTTAAGGGTGCGGAATGATTTCATTCTACAGTGTCTTGTTATGTGGGGAACAAAGTAAGAAAGATGATATTTGGTTTTCTTGTTGCTTCTAGTATAATTTGATTATGTCTGGCACCATCTTTGGTTTCTACTTTCCGCTTTTTCTTCTTTCCTTTTTTTTTTTTTCCCTTTCCGGCATTCAATGTTGGTACTCAGAAGAGCCTGAGCCTTTGTTTTGATGGGAGTAACTTTCTTTTTTTTTTTTTTTTTTTTTTCGAGGGAGTAAAATAACTACAGAAAATATGGAGAGAGGTATTTTGTATTGTTTGGGACTATTCAAATTTGAGAGCAAAAAAAAAAAAAATCATTCTTATTTTATTTTCCTTTTTCTTCTTGCCAAATAAGTGTAAAACAGTCGAAGAATTATGTTCTCTTCTTGTTTCTTTGTCGGGCGGAAAAGGAAATTCTTGTGGCCCACTGTTTCTGCTTTTAGATGATTGATAGACTTTTTTTATTTTTTTTTTGGTAAAAGATGAGTTTAATGAATGGCTTGATCATATTTTGATTTTGACGTGCGAGCTAAAATTGAATCAACTACCCATACTTTATGGTTCCTCAACTTTGTTAGTTTCACATTGAACAGTGAATTATTTTTCTTTTCAAATTTAATTTTTTAATAGATATTTAATAATTCCGGCAGAATATCTTTTATTATTTTGAATTTATATGATATTAATCAAAGTTAATATTATTTTAAAAAAATTATAATCATATCTCTATATTTGCGGATGCATGAGTACGTTTGATCTTTTCTTGCCATGATATAGGAACAATTGCTTTGCATTTTCTTTTACCCCTAAGTTGCCCCTTTTTTTTGTTGTGGGGTAAAACTCATGCCAGAAGTAACTTTTTTCTCCTTATTTTTAGTTTAGGCCTAAAGGCCAATTGAAATAGGGAAAGACTGAATCCTGTTTTTACTCAGTTTTGTGTCTCAACTATAGTTTTTCTTGAATATTCTTTAAAGGCCTTTTGGCCGTAGCTCTCTTCCTCAGCTGAAAGGGAATTAAGGCAATTCCTACTGCTACTACGAGTAGGATATTTTAGAATATACTCGCTTTTCGAACCAGAAGAAGAATTTCCCTCGATTGCTTTGTGACTTTATTTAATTTAAGACAAGCGAGAGATTTACAGAATGTTTCCAGTTAGCAGTTCGGCTTCTTACCCCAAACTCTGACACTCTTATGTATGCCATTCCTGCCTGAGCTCTTTATTTACTAGAACACTATTTTAGACTTTTCTGCGTCCATGCAAAAGGTTCTTTGCAAGACAATGTCATTTTTCGGCGCCATAAAAAAATTACTTTACCTTATTTTAAAAAGAATAACTAAATTGTTTTTCTGTCTAATATTTATTATTTTAATCGTTATGTGCTTGTGAAATGAAGCGTTTAAGCTTGATTATTTATCCAACTCCAACACGACATCGCATTGGATACTTTTCCTATTATAGAATCTAAATCTTCCAAGAAATGGGTTTTGGTGGATGTTCCATTGGATGATTGGCCATTTACAAGTATATCTAGTTTCTACTAGCTATTTTAGCTAAAATTAAAGGGTTTGTTTACAAAGAGTTCTTTAAGAATGATAATGTAATGAAAGGAGATGTCTAGTAAAATCAACATTATATTGAGGATGGACCGATTACACTGAAAATAGAGGTTTTGCATATGAGGTTATGATATTGGAACTCTTGTTACGAGTCAAACTAATAAACAAGAAGAGAAAAATGCTTTTTACATTAATAAATCTGGTGCTTGAAAGAGACAATATAGAAAAAACTCAATAACTTCATGGATTCTTGCATCAGAAATGAGCTTCCTCCACATTTTGTTGTTTTCCATGGTTCAATTGGCGAAGAAAAAGAGAGGGAGAGGAAGAGGGTATTCTGGAAAAAAATTATTTCTCTCTTTAGACCGTCAATTTTTCTTTTGACTTGCATTTTAAAATAGCAGATGTTGAACTGAAGGACAATTTAATATAATAAATTTAAAATATGAGAGCATAACAATTTATTTTTTAAAAAATAAAGGTGAAGTAGTTTTTTGTTTACAAAATATAGATGTACAATTTTAATTTTCTATATTATTTTTAGTAATTAACTAATATTTAGTGTTTGAATTTTTATTATTATTTTTCTATTTTAATGTCTCAACGGAAAATGGGAATGATTGAGAGTTTTACTTTGTAAAATTTTGCAATTTGGTGTCTCCAGATAATATGACAAGCCGAAAAAATGATTATGCACATGTGTGATCTAATTTTTATTACATGACAGCTTACATGGCAACTTGGTGAGAAGAAGCTGAAATATTTGCCAAGCAAGCCTGTAACGGACTATTTTTCGGTATCAATAATAGTGATTTATCGGTCTGTGAATAATATCATCAGTCCGTAACTTGGTATTATTTCTGTCCAAAAAAATTACTATGAGTGTCTAATATTTTATTTAATATTTTTGGAGCATGTTTGCATGATTTAGGTGGGTAGAAAATATTTCATGAATATTTTTGGAGAATTGCGGAAACTAATGAATATTATTTTTAGTGCGACATATTAAGGAACAAATGAGAGATTATTTTTGTGGAATTAATTTAATTAATTTGTGGAGTTAAATAATAATTGGAAGAGAATTATTTGAGAAATATTTAGAGCCATTGAATAAGATTACCTAGGACTTGATCATAGCCCTTGATTTAGCATAAAATAAGAAGTCAACTTTGACTTTTCCACCTAAAATCAACCACTCACCAAGCAACACCCATATCTCCATCTTCTTCTTCTTCCACCATCTCCACGGCAACTTCTTCTCTTCTTCTTTCTCCATTTTCTATTATTTTTCTACCACAAATCACCACCAAACTACATAATTAAACTATAGAATAGTGATTAACTCTTAAGAATTAAGTAGTAGAAGTTAAAATTTGGAGTTCCTAAGCTTGAGAATTGAAGTTGCCATTAAAGAGGTAAGTTGTGATTTTTGAGATTTGTGATTTTATAAGTAGAATTCTAGAATTAGACATGAAACTAATGCATTAAATCATGCTCCATCTATCTTGTGTGTTAATTTTTTATGTTGATGAATATTTCTCCTACTTTGAAGAGGTTGGAGAACCATCCTCAAAGGGCAAAGAGAAGGCCAATGAATAGAGTCTTCTAAGCTTGTTTAAGCTTAATTAAGAGGTTAGTGCAATAAAACTTTCAATTCCCTTTCAATTTCCTTAAGTTGTAATTTTTAGGTTTTGATTGATTTTTGAGAATGTGTGTAAATTGAGTTGGAAAATTATTGTTTGATGGCTTTATTGTGATTTTTCATGATTTAAAAGCATGAAAGAATGCTTGAATGAGAAGAGGAATCTCTCCTCCCTCTTCTCTCAAGTGTGGCCGAACCTTCCTTAGAGGAAGGGTTTGGTTTCTTGTTTCTTATTTTGATCTCCTTTGATTGTAATTGAGTTTGAAAGTGGTTTTCTGTATGATTTATGAAAATAATTTGAAAAGAAACCATTTCCTCTTCATTCTCCATGGTTGGTGGAACCCTTGTTGGGTGAAGGGCACCATGTTCCTTGTGATTTCTATGCTTGATTTAAACTTAAATGAGTTTATTATTAAGTAACTTGTTGGTGGTTTAAACCTCTCTTTTGAATTTTGGTGTTTAAATATTTTAGTAAGACTTAAAGAAGGTTTTGAAAGTATTAAAAGAGTTTTATGGTTACTTGTTTGAGAAATAGATTTAATGATTTTAAAGTGTGATTTTAAGTTGATAATTAGTACTTTTAATGGAGGCATTATGAAAGAAAGGTTTTTGCTTGAAACATGAATTGATTTTGTTGGATTTTACAAATTGTAAGTTAAGTGATTTTGAGATAATAAGTGTTAATTTTAAAATGTTTTTGGATAAGGATTGGTGAATGAGAAATGAGACTATTTGTGGAAGAATGCATTTATTTTGGGCTCTATTATACATGATTGAAATGTGGTATGGTGAGATGTATTGCGATATGTGAGCATGCTCGGGTTATCAGCCCATTCTATTTGGTGGAGCTATGATCATATGCTAGGGTTATCAGCCTTTATAAATAGGCAGACGCACTTATTATTTGTGATAGTGCTTGCACAAGCCACGATGGGGCTTTCATAGGGC
>CANUEP010011433.1:0-41900 GCA_947857235.1 Jatropha podagrica | reverse complement strand
GGGAATGTCCGTCAACACAGACTGTACTGAGAACTGAGCCCGGAGCTGCATTTTATAGCAAAAAACGGACCCGCGGCGGTCGCTACCGCCGCGCAGGGCGGGCGCTACCGCCGCGGACGGCGGGCGTGTCCCGTTTTCTCTCTCTTTTCCACTTCCAGAGGGTTTTTCGGGAGTTCCGGACCTCCAAAAAATATTCCGAGACTAGTTCTGCGATCCTCGTAATTTTCCGGACGTTTCAAGTACCATATTGGCATATTTCTGATGAACTTCCAAAATGGCCTTTGGTCCGGCCGAGCTGTTTGCAGTCCGGAAAAATAGGCTTTTGAGCCTGAAAAAATTGAGTGTTCACAGAAGAGTTTATCACTGGTCTGCGAATTGAAAAGCTTACCCATTACTAGAGTGACTATAAGCAACAACTGAAGCATAAGAACTAATAGCTTTCACTAGCTAACCTTATCACCCATATCGTAATTGAGGACACTAACAAGAAGGAATAATTCATGAGATTCGTCCTCCTTACTCACCTCAATCAAATGGTGTAGCTGAAAGGGAAAATAGAACTCTAAAGGAAATTATGAATTGCATGATTGTTAGTTCTAATACACTAAAAAATCTTTAGGGGGAAGCTATCTTATTTGCATATTACTTACAAAATAGGCACCCTATAAGAAATCTAACAAAACACCTTATGAAATACATAAAGGATATCCTCCTAACTTGAAATATTTGAAAGTGTGGGGTGCTTAGCGAAAGTGATGCTACCTATGCCTGAGAAAAGAAAAATAGGTTTTAAAACCTCTGATTGCATGTTTATCGGGTATGATGATCATAGTGCTGCTTATAGATTTCTTGTTTTGAAAAGTGATATGCTTGATAGTAATACTATACTTGAGAAAAAATTTGTAGAATTCTTTGAGCATATTTTTCCTTTAAAAATTGATTATATTTCTCTTGCACCTACTATCTAAAACACTCATGAATATGAGAATGAGATTTTAAGAAGAAGTAAAAGTCCAAGGAAAGAAAATTATTTTGGAAATGATTTTTACACTTATCTTATAGAGAATGATCCTTTAAGCTATTTAAAAGAAATTTCTTCATCTAATGCTCCTTTTTGGCAAGAAGCTATTAAAGTAGAGATTGATTCCATTTTGAAAAATAAAACTTGAAAATTGGTTGATGTACCTCCAGGAGCAAAACCAATTGGTTGTAAATGGATTTTTAAAAAGAAGTTTAATCTTGATAGTTCTATAGACAAATTTGAAGTCAAACTTATTGCGAAGGATTTTTCTCAAAAATAAAACATAGATTATTTTGATACTTTCGCTCTCATTACTAGAATTTCATCAATTTGAATTTTGATAGCTCTAACTTCAATTTACAATCTTTTAATTTATCAAATGGATGTGAAAATAGCCTTTCTAAATGGTGATTTAGAAAAAGAAACTTATATGAAACAACCTGAGGGTTATTAGTGTAGACGCCTAAATTTTATTTAAATTAATTTAATTACTAAGTTAATTATTTAATTATCAATTAAATTATTGGTTGGTTAAATTAAATAATTTATTTTAATAACCAATCAAAATATTTAAATGGTTATTAAAACAAAATTATTTGGATAAATATTATTTACTGCATAAATAAATAATGTAGTAATATCCAATAAAAATTAGCCAAGTGGACCAATTAAGTAAAAACTTGACGAATAAGTCAAATGTCTACATAAGCAAAGTGATGTAGCAGTAACCAATGGGAACTTGCTAAGTGGACCAATTAAATTACATACTTGGCAAGGAGACTTCCTCAATCTCTATAAATAGGAGTCCTCCCTTCACATACGACAAACACTCATATAGGGTGCAAGACAGAAAAGAAGCCTCAAAGCTCTGTCTAATTCAAGACTACAAAAGTCTCTCATAAGTCGAAAGGATCAAAGTTCTTTTAACTTCATTTCAGGAAGTTTCCTCAACCCTTGAATCGTCCAAAGTTCATTCAAAATCAATTCAACATCAAGTCTTTCGGTCATTGAATCGTATTCGATATCAAGTCACTCTGACCCTTGAATTGTGTTCGCAACAACAAAGAGAAGAATCATAGGATAATCTTCATTGTAGTAAGAGATTTAACATTAGAGATTTTATCCACTTATTTATTATAAATATGATTTATATTTCTGTATTTTTATTTCTTAATTTTTAGAAATAAATTTTACGCATACAGTGTGATTTCTAGCAAGGAATATAAAGTTTGTAAATTTCTAAAACATCTTTATGGCTTAAAGCAAGCTCCTAAACAGTGGCATGAGATATTTAATCAAGTTTTAATTGGAGATGGTTTCACTTCAATTGAAGTGGATAAATGTGTTTATACAAAATTAGTTGGAAGTGATTATATGATTATATTCTTATCTATTGATGATATGCGTATTTTTAGTAATAGTCTTGTATTAGTACATAAAAAAAAGGTATTCAATAAATTTTGATATGAAAGATATGGGGGAAGCATGTCTAATTTTAGGAGTTAAATCATAAGGAAAGGTGATAGTATTTTGCTGTTACAAGAGCTTATATTGAGAAACTTCTTAGGAAGCTTGGACATTATGATGTTACATCAGTAAGCACTCTTTATGATGCAAACTCTTAATTAAAGAACAGAGGTGAACCTGTTGCTCAATCTAATTATGCATAGATTATTGGAAGTCTGATGTACTTAATAAACTTTTCTCGACCTGACATAGGATATGCTGTATGTAGATTGAGCAGATATACACACAATCTAAATAATGATCATTGGACTGCATTGGTCAGGATAATGAAGTACTTAGGACAGGAACTATGATATTCTATATAATAGATTTCTTGCTATATTAGAAGGATACATTGATGCTAGCTAGATCTCAGATTCAAATGAGACAAAATTCACTAGCGGTTATATATTCACCCTAGGTGGTGGGGGCACAGTTTCTTGAAAATCAGCTAAACCAAAGATTATTGCCAAATCCACCATGAAGTCAAAGTTTATTACTCTAGAGTTGGCTAGCAATGAGGTTGCGTGGTTGAAAAACTTCTTGGAAAATATTCTATTGGGAAAAAAACCAACACCTTCTATGTCTATGCATTATGATTGTCAAGCAGCAATAGCAATTGCAAAGAATAAGACCTTTAATGGAAAGAATAGACATATTCATCTAAGACATGATTTGGTTAAGCAGTTTCAAAAAGATGGAATTATATCAATTGATTATGTGAAGTCAGAAGTGAATTTAGCTGATCCTCCAACAAAAACATTGGGAAGGAAATTAATAAATGAAACATCAAGGGAAATGGGACTACAACCAATTTGAGAAATCAACAATGATGGCAACCCAACGTATGTGATTGGCGATTCCATGAATTAGGTTCATATGGGTAATAACAAGTCATTAGTTGATTTGTTAAGCACTATCAATTTATGTTCGAATTGGTGTCTTGATAAAATTTGTCTGTTGCCTAATATAATATGGTGACAATAGTATAGCACTATTATGGTAATATATCAATTGTGGTTTTGATTGGCTTATCTCAGCTAGAAAAGGTTCCAGAGAATGTGTTAATACATAGAGCACCTCTAGATTTTAATGGATTTAGCAAAGATAAGACAAAATACTTGGTTCCATTTGGTGCCTCAGGTATCTCTCTTGGTGTTACATAAGTGGCACATAAGTTCGCTTCTTCTGATTTTTTGTCGCTTTGACCACTGCCAGATAATCAACTTGAGTAGGTGGGAAAGCAAGAAGGATTTCAGAAACATCACTTGAATTTCAAACACCAAGGCTTAAAATAAACAAAAGAATTACCATTGCATGCTTGACAAACTCATCATAGTTTTCAAGGTTAGGTTCTTAACAATCAGAATGAAAAAAACATCATTATTTACCTTCTCTTACCAATTATCAAAACAGTTAAAAAAAATTGCATATTTAATAGCAACGTTAAAAAAACAAAAGATCAAATACCTTTAAAGTCAAGAAGACCTTAACAATATGTGAAGATAAATCTATCTGCATCCATATCAACACAAAAAATGGAAAAAGTCAATTTATTTTCATTGAACATAAACTATAATCAGCAGAATATTTTCTATTGACAAACAAATAATCTGATTTATATAAAACAAGTGCAAAGTACTTACTTTTATCACAAACCAATTAATCTCTTTGAGAATTACACAGTCACTATGTACAATTCAAAAGAAATTAACAACCCTGATAAAAAAAAAATACAAAACATGTCTCAAGCAGAAAAAATCAAATAGGTAAATATAAATTTCCACCCTAAATCATTGCATTTTTTCATTTTCCTTTTCCAAAATTTCGATCATTTCCATAACCTCAGCAAAATTGAAACCATAAACTGTTGATAAATTGAGTTTAAAATCACTGAGAAAGCATTCAACATAGATCAATGAAAATTTAGCAATATATAAAACCATTAAAGGAGTAGTGTTATACACAAACTATAATTTGTATTTCAATTTAAAAATTCAGCTAAATTATAGGTAGTTTATAATTTAAGCAATTCAAATAACGTGTTTTAAGATAGATAGTTATATATAGATAAAGTTTAGTGATTTAAATAATAGATAATTTATAGTTAATTATTAATTAAAATATTTAAGTTGTCCAATCACACTAAAAAAAATAAAAAAATGTCAAAAATTTCTAAAAGAAGAAAAATGTACTCTTTATTTCAGCTTATATATATATGTGTGTGTGTGTGTGAGAGAGACAAATTACTCTTGATAATTTATTATGATCTAATTGTAATAAAATAATTAAAAAATAATTTTTTAAAAAATATATTGTAAAATAATTAAAATTGAAAAGAAAATTACAGAATCAGCTACTGCCACCAGAGATTTCTTTAGCGTATTCATTACGGTTAATTTGAGAAATAATTATTTTTTAAAAAAGCCACCAAAATGACAACTTCTTTAATTAATTTAAACAAGTTTAGTTACAGTTCAAAGGAATGTTGGAATGTTTAAGAAAAAGCTAATCAATCTAACGGTTGCTTAAGTAAAATTATTATATATAGTAACATTATTATACATATTTAAAGAGTGTGGAAAAATATTATTCGTGTAACATTATTGTTTCATTTCTATCCTTAGATATATATAATAACCTTTAGATATCACTGATTACAATTTATGATATAATATTTAATCCTTTTATTATTCTTTAATTAAATTATTGCCACAATCGTATTTTATCCACTTAATCCTTTAATTATATTTATTTCCAGTTTTATTTTTCCACTTAACCCTTTTATTATTCCTTAATTACATTCTTACCATAAATAATTATTCATTTAAAATTTTCTTAAATTAAAATATTCTTAATTTATCTATAATCTATCTATCTATTTGTAGAATATATAGAAGTACAAATGAGGAATATTGGCTTCCTAAAATGCCCATATGGACTATATATTTAATGGTTGATTACACATATCATTAGGGATAATTTAGTCCTTTTTTAATTAGAAAATTTTTAATTTTTTTAGTATTTTATTGGTTGAATACTAATTTAGTATTTAAATTCAAATACTAATTTGTTATTAATATTAACTCATTAGGAATATTAGCTCTATTGGAAATCTTAAAAAAAATTATATAGAAGCTAAATTATATTTTCTTGTAACGTATAAAAATAATGATTACAAACAATATGCAACGCATGTTCCACAAAACTAGTATCAATGTACCTAGCCCATTCAAAATCACCTGAATCCTTTGAGATGTATAGAAAAGGAAGAAGGAAAGAATAACCCTATTCCCGGAGTCAGTTTAATGTAGCTCAAAATCTTATGTAAGGCCTTTTGATGAACACTAGTGGGGGCTGCAAGAAACTGACTTAATTGATTGACTACAAAAGTCAAGTTAGGTCAACTTGTACTGAGGTAAAGCAACTTCCCAACAAGCCTTCGATAGCTAGAGATATTAGATAAGGGTTCTCCAATAGTAGAGCTAAGTTTAAGATTAGAGTCCATAACAGTGGAAGGTTTTGAAGCCAACAAAGCACTATCAGCCAGTAACTCTAGTGCATACTTTCTTTGTTTAAGAGAAATTTCTTTGTTGGACCTTGCAATCTCTAGTTAAAGAAAGAACTTTAAAGGTCCAAGATCCTTGATTTTGAATAATGCATAACCCTTTGAATCTCAATGATGTCATCACCTAATAAGATATGACATCATCAACATAAACCAAGAGAGCAGTAAAAGACTAAGGTTTACAAATCTTAAGCAAGGAAGAAATTACTCAAGTATTATAAAAAGACCTTGCCAAAAGTGTATCTAGTAATAAGCTAGTGAAAAATTTCAAGATAATCTCCCATTGCGAATAAAGGTACATGTTTTAATGAAATTGAAATCTTGATATTATACATTTTTTGCACTCTTTGATTTTCTATATTCGTTTCTTTTGACTTAATTAAATCAACCCCATAAGCCCTATTACAATCCTAGTAAAAGAACTTTTTTATCTTGATGATGGTTTAGCATTTAAAATTGTAGAGAAGAGATAACTAATTTTGCCTATAGGAATGTTGAATTTAATTTCATCATCTATATTTTAAAGGTTAATAAGTTCTTATGAAAATTCATATGTTATGTATCATAATTTGATCAATTATTGGTGTTGAAGTCTTGATAATTTATATTCATACTAGGGACTGTATTTTGTTAAAAATTTGAATTTCTACAAAAATATGGCTAGTATAGAAAATACTTTATTTATTTTCATGTTAATAGATTTTTAATATTTTTAAGATTGTTAATGATTATCTTCAACCATATTAAACTAGTTTTGTTTAGTTTTTTATTTAGTTTTTGTTTTTCTTTAATTTTATTATTTGAGGACAAACAATGATTTAAGTTTGAGAAATTTTGATAGGTCATATTTTTATAGTATTTTTAACTTAAGATTTATGAGGAATTATGATATTTTTGATTAAATTTGATTAGCTTTTATTTAGATTTAATTATGTTTTCAATTAAATTCCCTTAATTCTTGATAAGCTTGACTTGAAGGGTTTTTGAATAGAAAGATAGTCAAAATCATTGCAAATTTGAATGGTCCAAATTTTACTATTTAGCCATGAATATTTAAAACCCAAACGGCCCATACATGAATCTGCATGAGATTAATATAAGAGCTCGTTATAGCAGTACTCAAGTCCAACCCATTGGAAGAAGACTCCTAATTAGGAAGGAATCCAAATCAAAATCAGCTTCCTACACAGATTATGTTTCCTCCTAATTAGCCCAACTATTTTCCTACTCAAATTAGAAAACATCCTATAAAGTCTATATAAAAGAGGGATCACCAGGGCATTCGAGGATTGTCGAATCTTGGATCTCAAACCTTGGTTCTATCCTTTTTCTTAGTTTTTCTCTCTTCGTAAGACTTCAAGCAATCAAGTTGTGTAAAAAATCAAAGGAGCCGTCTACACTATTGTTGACTAGTTTTTATCTCTAAATTCTTAATATTGATTTTAGTTCAAATTATTTATGAAATTATTTTCAGATTTAATTGATTTTATTTAATTACTATGTCGAACTAAACTCTCATACTAGAGATCTAATGTAGCTTAACTTCTACTACAATTTATGATATTAGATTTGTTTTTCTTTGTTCAAATTATAATTTATTATTAAACTTAATGCTTCCAAGTAGAGTTTATCCCCTGAATTGATTTATTTCATTGATCCAAAAGAAGGATTTTTGATAAGAAATAGATAATAAATTACATGAAAACAATAATTTGATGCGGAAGCTATATGGTTTGACTCATGAGGTTTTCATAATTTAACGACCTTAGGTTATGAATTATTAAACAAACTATAAAACTTAATGATTTAATTCATATTTGGTTGCACTATTGGGAGATCTTGTTAGTGACTTTAGAGTTGTTTTCCCTATTTGAACAATTAAAATTGATTAGCAAACTAATAAAATAAATTGTATAGAGTTAAATGAAATCAATATCCCTAGTAGTTTTTAAACTTTGATTTCTTTTTATCAAATATTCTTGTTTGAATTCTTTTCTACTATTTTATTCTAATTATTTTACTTCTACAATTATCCTCTTTATTATTGTTTAAATAATAGTAGATTAAGATAATTTTGGTACTTGGTATACAATTTGTGTGAAACATACTCTACTCATTTTTTATTACTTATTACGATTCCGTACACTTGCGTAAAACGCTGTCAGTTATGGCTATAGTAATGAAGAAAACTCGTCTTGCTCTATCATCCGAGGAAGCGAAATTGGAAGCAGTCTCCTATGCCCTTCAAAGGTCTCTGGAGATGGAATTTACCCATGTGGTACTTGAGACTGACCGCCTCTCTTTAGACCAGCTCATTAGTAACGATACTATTCCTACCTCAGAATGGGAACTCGTTTACTTAATCTAAAATAGAGGGCAGAGTCCTTTGCTCAGTTTCTTGTATTCATGATGGTAA
This sequence comes from Jatropha podagrica, assembly GCA_947857235.1. Taxonomy (NCBI): domain Eukaryota; kingdom Viridiplantae; phylum Streptophyta; class Magnoliopsida; order Malpighiales; family Euphorbiaceae; genus Jatropha; species Jatropha podagrica. The sequence goes on along the minus strand of CANUEP010011433.1, from coordinate 33,389 downwards.
GGTATGTAATAGAGTTGCCCATGCCATAGCTCGGGAAGCTCTTATTTAATGTTGTGGAAGAGCTCATTTTATTGGAGGAGGTTCCTCCCTCTATTCATAATCTTGTTTTGGCAGACGTTGGTTCTTGGCTTATTAATAGATTCATTTTATTTTGAAAAAAAAAATTTTAAATAATAGATTTTATTTTTTAGCCAATCAAGACTATAATATCATTTTAAAAATTCCTAATGTAATATATTCCTAATAGGATTTGGATTTAAATAGAAAATTAATTATAACCAATCAAATTGAAGATTCTTTAAAATTATTATCCTAATAGAATTACATTAAACTTCCTCATAAAATTTAGATTTAAATAATAAATTAACATAATCAATTAAAATTAAATTAGTTTTATTTTTCAACCAATAAAATTAAACTTCTCAGTGATCTTTTCGTTAATCCATAAACCTTAGTAGGAGCATGTTAGGAATTCAATATTTTTCCATTCATAATTTTATATATTACTAATATTTTTATAAAGTACGTTGTGCGTTAACTATGCTTGTTATTCATACTCATTTAATTTTTTAGGTCCTTTTTTACTTACTATTTCTACTCTTTTTTATTTTTTAATATTAAATATTGATTATAATTTTTATCTTATATTATTTAGATTTTATAATATTAAAATAAAATTTCATATAAGATTAATATAAATATAATGATTAATTAATAAAACCGTAGTGCGTATATATATAGGCATTTCAATTTAATTTATATCATGATTTATCTAAAATTCATTATAACTAAAATATCACTTAATAAATATATTTCAATATATATAGATATAGAAATATAAAAATAAAGTATTACATATATTTTTAAAATTAAAATTTTCAACTATTTATCGTCATCTTACACACAAATATGTTTATTTTATTTAAAAATAAGTTTTAAAAATAAAAATTTAAAAATTCTGAAAACTTAATTATATATATTCTATTTGAAAATTTTTAATAAAAATATACTTTTTTTCTTTTTTATTTCTCTTAAATAAATATTTTAAATTATAATAAAAATATAATTAAATATTTAAAAATTAAATCTATAAAATAAAATATAAAATGTTCAAATGTCTCATTATCATATATATTTATTAAAACATAATATATTCATATTTTTTTTCTTTCAAAAGAAAATATCATGTGTTATATTAAATATCCAACCACATTACATCTTTAAGAAAATAAATTTATTTTGGTATTCAAAATTCTTAAATTACTCTTTCATGGTTTTTCCCTATATATTTGAAATATTTATATTATTTTACATAATAATTTAATTTACACAAATATTAAAAGAAAAAGTTAGAACATGTATTATAGAAATTCAATTTTAAACAAATATTTCTGGATACAATTAAAGATAATATGATTATTAATTAATTTAATAATTAATTCATTGTGAAATTGAGAAATAATTTATTGTAACCGGCACCTAATGGAGTGCAAACTTTTTAAATTAATTAATAAAAAATTATTAAAAAAAGTCAATTGACTAATAATTTAATATCATAACTAATCAATTATTAAAAAAATCATCTTGTATAATAAATTCAAATTACTATCAATTATCTAAACGGATATTTTAAAATTTTTAAAATTTCATAAAGATTATTATACCCCTCATTCCTATGCGCACTCATTTATATAAATAAATTGTATAATAAATTAATATATTTTAAATTATAGATAGATTATAAATATATAATGATTTGGTTCAATTTGAGGGATTTTGACTTCAAAACCGAAAAAAAAGTTTAGTGGTTAAATTTTATAAAGCGAATCAAATCATTGACTTTTAAATTAGTTTAATTTGGTTTAAATTAGTTTACACGGTTTGAGCAATTTGATGGGCCACCTAAACAGACAGAGGAAATAAATCATCTGTAGTTGTTTTGTGGGCAAGATGCATCGTGGACCCACATGGAATTGGAACAAAAGGACAACAATATATTCTCACTTTTGCTTTAATGGGCCCCGCTGCTCGTTAACTGCGGCCTCAAATGAAATCTAATAGTAGTCAAGTGGACTAGGCCAGCTCTGAAACACCAACCGGATACTGCCACGTGGAATATGTAGGCCCTACCTTTACGGCTATAACCACACGAATATGAATATCAGTCTCAACCTAAAGAGTTTCTGTTCAATGAGGTAATTTTTGAACAAGAAGATTAGCAATGGCAACGGCATCGGCTTCACGTTTTGTTACACAGAGCTCTAATGTGGATTTTAGAGGAGGAAATGTATCAGAGCGTAAAGCGATATTAGCGGCACAAAATGGCCTAAAGAACAATACGCGTACTCATGTTGGGTTAAGGTTGGAGAAGTTGGCGTTGCTAAAGTTGAGAGCTAATGGAAAGGCTTTTAGAAGACAATTGAGAAAGCCAGTCGGAGTTATTAAATGTGGAATTGGGATGAACTTAGTTTTTATCGGAACGGAGGTTGGTCCATGGAGCAAAACCGGCGGACTTGGTGATGTTTTGGGTGGTCTCCCACCGGCGATGGCAGTAAGTATATTTATTTGCAATATTACTGGACTATTTAATATAACTATTTTAGACTGTCACTATATATATATATATATATAAACACAATACAAACACCAAACATTATAATTTTTTAAAAAAGTAAGGCACCAATATGTTTAGAGCACATTACATTAAATAAATATAATTTATTAATAATTTAAATAAATAAATAATCGTTTATTATAAGTCATAAATATAAAATTGAAAATGATTAATTTATTATTTTAACATCATTAGTCAAATTTTTAGAATTAATTAATATCATTATACAAAATCATTATATCTTTAACTTATATACAAATATGTTGGAAACTTTAAGAATTTCGACATCTTTAAAAAAATTAAATAAATCGCTTATAATATTCTGCAGTTTAGTTCATTCAACATAACGTTATCAATTTTTCTTAATAAAAAAGCCTTGTGAATTATTGATTTAAATTTAGTGCTGTAAATTAGTTCTTGAATTTCACATAAATGTAATAAATTACACATTTGTAAATTCAAAAGATTGATATATACACTTCTAATTTTGTGTTTTAAATACTAAAAATTATTAAATATATATAAAGATAATAATTTAAAACTTTTATTAATGAATTTATCTAAAAACTTTTTTAATTTTATGTTTTAACTATTAAAAATGATTAAATATATATTAAGATAATAATTTAAAATTTTTGTTAATGAATTTACCTAAAAAAATTTATAGAAGTTTTAAAAGTGTTTCTAAAGTGTTCAAGAAGTGTTGATGAAATACATATTAGAAAAGTGTTGCTGTACAATATAGATAGATGAGATACAATACTAATTATCTATGATGCACAGACAACTTAAAAAGGTGTACCGTAACGGTGTTGTATCCATGTCGACATTAATACCTTCGAATATTTTCAGATATGTGTCGGACACTTTAAAAAACGTACTCGATTATTTTTTTTTTAATTTTATTAACTTCAAACTTTTAAAACACTTTAAGGACATTTCTTATATACTTGTAAAATTTTATAAAACTTTTAAATAAATTTGTTAACAAAAATTTTAAATTGAGATCACGAAGATAAATTAGATAAATCTAATACTTAAAATAAAAAAAATTACAATATATATAAAGAGGAAAAACCCTAAATCATTATGTATGGTTTACAAATTTTATTGCCAAATTTAAAAACTTGTTTTTGTTCATAGTAATCTTCGACTTTTATAAAAAAGAAATTTATAATATTTGAATAAAAAATATATGAAACATTGTAAGAGATCAGTTTGATTGGTTTGAAGATGTTGGAATTTTTGAAATTGTCAATTTATTTGAAGATGAACCAAAGATGGAGGAGATGATGTTATTGTTGAGTATTTAACTAATGATAATAAAGGAGACAATTAAGTACTTTTTATTTATGTTTATGATGTAAGATAATTATTTACATATTTAATTTCATAATAAATTATATATTTATTTCGTATAACGTATCTTGAATATATCGTATCTTTTTTTTCAAAAACTATCGTGTCCCGTGTCCATATTATGTCCCATGTCTGAGTTGATGAAGCCTAGCTCATTATGAGAGAAGATATGAGATTTGGTTTGAATTTTACATTAAAAAAAATTTACTTTTCAGACGGAGTCCATAGCCACGTTTATAAACTAAATCAATAGTAGTAAGGATTTTTTAAAAAATATTTAGATTTTATCATTTTTCTCCCTGTAGATGGTCAGAAATGTACTCGTTACAATAAAAAATCTTATTCTCATTAGTTTAGTCTATAAACAGACTATTAACCCGATTTACGTAAAATTTTCCAATTAAAAATATGAGATTTCAATGTAGAGAATACATGAACTTTGTATCAAAATATATGATTGTAGGTGGGTAATCCAATATTCACTAACTATAAGATTTCTAATCCAACATTTTACAAATTTACATGATGCTTCTTGTCCAGACCAATGGGCACCGTGTCATGACAATATCACCACGCTACGATCAGTACAAAGATTCCTGGGATACAAATGTTGTTATCCAGGTAAATACAGACACTCAATAGCAAGAAAAGAAGGTACACTTCATCCCCTGTTGTTGAAACTGTCATCTTGTTTCCAAATAGATAGAAGTTGGGGGTAAAATTGAAACTGTTCGCTTCTTCCATTGCTACAAACGAGGTGTTGATCGTGTTTTTGTGGATCACCCAATGTTTCTAGAGAAGGTATTAACTTGTATTTGTATAGATAATTGGCTGTTAATAAACATTGTAGTTGCAAAATTTCAATGTTTTGCTGTTACTTCGAAGGTATGGGGAAAAACTGGTTCAAAACTCTATGGTCCTCAGGCAGGAACAGATTATGAAAATAACCAACTTCGTTTCAGTTTGTTTTGCCAGGTCAGAAACCTTTTGTTTCCTCCTTTAACTGTGTTATATTATTGTTATGATAGACCAGTACAAAAGTTGAATTCAGTTTCTTCTACCATATGAAACCTGCAAATGGGTTTTGCTCGAGCTATGTTCGATATTTGCACGAAGTGATCTAATTGATCTCTTTACTCCTTTTAAGAATATGGAAGTAATAAAGTTTAAGTTGGAGCCTTGTTTTATCTGTAATAGTTTTTTCACTAATTTATTCTTTCAGGCAGCTATTGAAGCACCTCGGTTGTTAAGTCTCAACAGTAGTAAATATTTCTCAGGACCGTATGGTGGGCAACAATTGTTCGAAACTGAAATTACTGTTAAGAAACTAGTTTCAATATAGTTAATAATTGATCTAATGCAGGTGAGGATGTTGTCTTCATCGCAAATGATTGGCATACTGCTCTTATTCCCTGCTACCTAAAAGCCTTTTACAAATCGAAGGGGATGTACAAAAATGCAAAGGTATAAGAGTCTTATTTCTTTCTCTTAATTAAAATGTCACTAATTCATAAATTTAGTTAGCTGTGAATTTGCTGCCAACATGACTTAGAATGCCATATATTGCTTATTGCTTCCAGGTTGTGTTCTGCATCCACAATATTGCATACCAAGGACGATTTTCCTTTTCGGATTTTTCACTTGTTAATCTTCCAGAACAGTTTAAGAAATCATTCGATTTTATTGATGGGTATGAAAATTTCTAATTCTCCAGTATGAATTTGATTTAATATATAAAAACACAACATTTTCCTATTTAGGCTTAAAGTTCGTGGCATTATAAAACTCATCGAGTAATTGCAGATATGAAACACCTGTGAAAGGAAGGAAGATTAATTGGATGAAAGCTGGAATATTAGAATCAGACAGGGTTGTAACAGTTAGTCCACATTATGCAGAGGAACTGGTTTCTGGTATAGAGAAAGGTGTCGAATTAGATTACATTCTTCGCATGACCGGTATTTCTGGAATTGTGAACGGTATGGATGTTCAGGAGTGGAATCCGTCCACTGACAAATATATCAATGTCAAATATGATTCTGCAACTGTAAGCTCAATCTTTTGGTGGGGAGGGGGAAATTATGCTTAGCTCTTGTATGGGATTGAGTTTGGACCTGTTTTTGAACTGAGTTCTGATTTTAGGTGATGGAAGCGAAACCTCTTTTAAAGGAAGCACTACAAGCAGAAGTTGGGTTGCCTGTTGATAGAAATATCCCTGTGATAGGCTTCATTGGCAGACTCGAAGAGCAAAAAGGTTCAGACATTCTTGCAGCAGCAATTCCATACTTAATTCAAGAGAATGTCCAAATAATTATTCTTGTGAGTATGTTTTCTACTACAGTTTATATTATTTTATTATTCCATTCTGCCCAGAGGCAGGCATGGCTGCTCGGAACTGGTTTGATTCCAATCTAGTTCTGGTTTCCCTAACTAATTTGGAATCAAGGGTTAGCTGCTGTTGTTTCCATCTTAAATTACGGGAAACCAGTCCGTTTTACCTGAAATGGCTAATTTTGATTCTTTTTTAGACCAATTCTATTTCGATTCTAGTTTAAAACCGACCTATTAACCATGTTTATCTAAGAGTTTGTACCTAAAACAAAATCTTACTGGCACTAAAATTGTATTCGGTAATAATTTTTTTAAATAATTTTTAGAATTTTAACTAAACGCGTTTTTAAAGATTAAGATAGCATTTTATAAAAGGTTAAAGTTATGTAACATTTAGCTTTTATTATTTTATAAATTATTCATATATTTACTAGCTACTCGAATATTTAAACGCTACTAAAATAATTGATTTTGCGTAATAAACTTAAGTCAAACCTTGTTGTTTTTGTACTGTTGTTAAAGATAGGGCAGATAAAAAGAATAACCAACTGCCTATTTGTTCAATGTCTTATAGGGCACTGGAAAAAAGCACATGGAAAAACAGATATTGCAGCTTGAACTACTCTATCCTAATAAAGCTAGAGTAGCAGCAAAATTCAATGTTCCCCTAGCACATATGATTACAGCTGGAGCTGATTTTATATTGGTCCCAAGTAGATTCGAACCATGTGGCCTCGTTCAATTGCACGCCATGCGATACGGAACGGTACAGGCTCTCATTCCTTGCATAACAGCTTGAATTATTATCTAGCAGTGCTTTGAATCAAAGAAACTAAAAGTTCTATAAACCTGAAATATGAGTCAGGTTCCTATCGTGACCTCGACCGGTGGCCTTGTCGATACTGTGAAAGAAGGTTATACAGGTTTCCAAATGGGTGCCTTCAATGTAGAGGTAAGGCGACATTATTGTGACACTCTTATGTAGTGTTTGGCATAACTTCTGTTGGTTTTCTTCAGTGTGATAAAGTTGATCCTGAAGATGCCACCGCGGTAGCAACCACAGTGAAAAGGGCACTTCAAGTCTGCGGTACCCGTGCTTTGGCAGAAATGGTAGAGAATTGTATGGCTCAAGATCTCTCATGGAAGGTGAGAGTAAGACATAGAAGAAGTGTAAGAGATTAACAAGTAAAAGAAAGCAATAAATAATGTTTCTTTTGGAACAGGGACCTGCTAAGAAGTGGGAGAAGTTTCTGCTGAGCTTGGAGGTTGCTGGAAGTGAACCTGGAATTGATGGAGAGGAAATTGCTCCTTTAGCCAAGGAGAATGTTGCCACTCCGTAAAAAGCTGAATTTGGTATATTTGTCAAGTGTGAGACTAGCTAAATACCGCATCTAAGCTACGTTCAACTAGCAGACAGATCAAATAGACGCGCTGCATAAGTAGCGGACTAGAAGTTGAAATTGCTGCAGCAAAGAAAGTGGCAATCAACCAGGCGTTTCTCGTCCATTTTAATTTACTCCAGATATGGAAATAGAACGCAATTCTTAAAATTGAACTTACTTTTAATTTGATTCACAAAAAATCCAAATTTGTTTAGATACTGTTATCCTAAAATAAATTTACTTACATACAAACCATAAACATTATTCATAATCTAATCAATCACATTATATTTTTATTTAAACTTGGGATTTTATTCCAATTCCAATATATAAACTCATTTCAATTTCCACGATGAACCAAACAATAACATCTCATATACATTGCAAAAGTTTCAATAAAACTTTTTGCCTCGAGTCCGTACCTAGCCAATGACAGAACAGAGATTTTAGAACTTCACGACAGAAATAGCATCCATCTGTAAATTAATTGCAAAATTTTTTCCACCTCCTAAACTTCAATGGTCAAATTGTACAATGGCCGAAAAGAAATGAAAGTTGCATTAGTATATTAACCAGGATAGTTAATCTCTCGAGTGTTAAGGAATATTCAAATTGGAATATTTCCTCTCTTGATAATGCCATCAATGTATAATTATTGTAAAAAGGTTATTTACATCCCAATTGGGGCATTGAACGCCACTTAGCCAAAACATTTTTTGTCCTACTTGCATCATGAATGCCAACCAATCTATTTCCTAAATCCACCATTAAAATCTCCAATATCAGCAATCAAAGCACTACAAAATTTGCATTCACTTAATCCTAGAGTTTGCATTGATTACCATCTCTTCAATTGTGAACTTCAAACAAAATCAATGTTCAATGTTCAAACAAAATCACCATGTAAACAAATTAGTAATATATGCTAGCAAGTCAAAAAAATAAAAAGCTTCAAATTTCAAGCATGGAAATAAATACTGAACGTTCAAGAAATGGAGATTCAGAGAAACACTGCAGTTATTATCATTCTTACTGCCCATCATGAACAGGTCTAAATAGCATCAAATTACCCATTTAAAAAGACAGCTATAGATTCAAGAAGGGATCAATAGTTTTAAAAAAGAAAAGCTACTGCACTTCTTCAAATGTTTCACCATATTTTCATTACACAGATACAGATGATGGCTAACTCTACATGATTATGATACATAGAAACAGCAAAAATTGAAGCAATGCCTACGCCAGTTAAAAAAAATTTGAACCATGAGTGGGTTGAGAATATGCAAGGGAGAAACAGGAACTGCACTGTACTGTAAGGTACATTTGGTATCTTCAGAAAGAGACAACGAAATCAAAATGAATGTTCTATCAAAATGTCACTCTACAATTTCAGATTTCAGTTTTTAAATATAATTTGATGATAATTTCAGAAACTATATTTAATACCACTATAGTTTCTTATGATGATAAATTTGAAGTCTTTACATAAGCAAAATAAACTTGACTGTAGAACAAACAAACAATAAATTTAGGTTAAACAATCATAGGCAACTTTATTAGAAATATGCATGGGGAGCATAACCACACAAAGTTAGCCCAAGAAGGCTGTATATATCCTAGCAACTTGTCACATACAAGTGGAAATAACTATTTTCTAATAGAAACTAAAGGGCATAGCCCTATGAAAGAGCATTCAAGTAAGTGTAATGTACTATGAGCAAAATGAATCAAATTACAACTTCCCAAAACAGTTAAATCAACTTGCGGCAGAATATGATCAAATAGAACTCAACAATAACCAAATCAACCATGTAAAATTCAAGAACAGCTCATAAATTGAATGTAAGGCAGTGATATGTAATTGAACCACTCGAATTGGTTCTCCAAAATCAAATCCAAAATAAAACCGCTTGAATTAGTTCCCAAATGGGCGTTTGAATTACCACTGAATCCTAATTTTTGTCTAATTCGCAAAAACAACTAAAAAACACAAAAGACACTAAAAACGGCCAAAGCACCTAGTCAAACAGGCTGAATCCCATGTCATCATCACTCTCTTCCTTGGGTTCCTCCTGTAACCAAAAAATAAAAGTGTATAAATATAATTAAAATTTTGCAAAATCTAAAAGCAAAATGATTCCCTTTAGTCTCCTAATGAATTTCTTTATAATATTATAATAAAATCCAAAAAGCAAAATAGTAGAGCCTTAAAAAAAAGGAATTGATACCTTCTTCTCCTCAACAGCAGGAGCAGCAGCAGCAGCGGTGGCACCAGCACCTGCAGCGGGAGCAGCGACGGCAACAGCACCACCGCCACCACCAGAACCAACATTCATGATAAGATCGTCGAGCTTCCTCTTCTCTGCCAACTTAGCGAAAAGGCTTGGCCAGTATGATTCAACCGACACATTAGCTGCCTTCACCAGTGTAGCGATCTTCTCCGCCTGCATTAAATAATTTCCCAAAATAAAATACTAAAAGACAAAACGTAAAATAGAATTGAAAGAAAAGCTGAAGAGGTAGAAAAAATTACAGTGACGGCGATCCCGTCGTCGTGGAGGATCAAAGTAGCGTAAGTGCAAGCTATCTCTCCGGCGGACATTGTTTAAAACTTAACAAAATCTGTATAAATGAATTCAATATCGATCAAATTAACAGGACAAAAAAGATAAACCCTAGATTTATTCTAGAAATGCAATCTCAACGATAGAGAGAATTCAGACCTAATGGATCCTGTGCTCGTGAGGTTGCTTGCAGTGGCTACTGGAGAAGACGGTAGAATGGGGAAAGGGGTTTATATGGATCATTTTACATTTATAGGTCTAGGGTTTTGACCATGATTACGGCTAGGAAACAATAAATCCAGTCACCAACAATCGGCCTACAGAGAGAAAATCAGGGAAAGAGGGCCCGGCCCAATCACAACTCGGACTTCTTAATCTATAAAATTAATTATTATTATTATATTAATTGATTGATTTTAATTATTAGTCTATAATTATCTATTTATCTATATTTATATATGTAATAATTTTTTATGAACGTCTGGTGCAAATTATTTGTATTCGTTGTATATGTTGGTGATTTAATTGTAATAAATTATTCTAATTAAATAAATAGACTCTTAAAATAATTTTAAATAATAAATTAGTCAAAGTTTGAAATCCTTATTTGATACAGACTATTCAAACTCTATTACATATACGCTAAATATACTCTAAAATCGGATTAATCACAATCAATCTCTCTCAAAATTCTGAGAGTTTAACAGTATACAATATATTGCAAAAGTAGAATAACAATTTAAGATGAGTTTATTTAAAAAAAGATAAAGTATATAGAAAAGACAATTAAATCTAGATGTTTAAAAAAATTATTAACATAAATTATAATAATTAATATTTTTAAAAATCCATCGAAAATAATTTATTGGAAAAAACAATTAAATCAATATATTTCAACTTTTTACATGTAAATTAGAGCTAAAATATTTATATTTTTTATTTAAATATTAGGATATGATTTTTTTTTTTTGGCATGTATTAGGTACCGTTTAAGACAAATGAATCATGATTGTAGAATTCATTTGTAAATGAATTTCAAGTGGAGTTTATTTACAAATGAATTTGTTATGTTTGATATGCTATAATTTAAAATAAAGAATTCAATTAAATTTCACAAAATTATATTTGGAATAATTCTTAAATGAAAATTCATTTGTCTTTATTTTCTAAAATAACCTTGACATAATAATTTGACAAAAATACTAATATAAATAAATCACTCATATTCCACCATAATTAATTAATTATAATTTTAAAATTTCAAATTTCGTGTCCTTGCAAATGTTTAAATTTTATTTTTATTAATAGATTAAAATATATTTAAAATTAAAAATTCATTCGGATTAGTCGTATACAATAGCAATTTCATACTCTTTTAAAAATATATTAAAAAAATAAATGGAAGCAGTTTAGTTAATAATATTTGAGGTGAAGGGACAGTTTAGTCAATATAAATATTAGTGGACTAATATGTGATTTACAAATTTCAACAATTTTAATAGGATTTGAACTAAGTTAATCCAATTCCATAGAATTCAATTCATAGAATTTAAATCCATATTTTTTCATTCTAAATACAAAATTTTAGATTTACAAATGAATTCCACAAAATTTAGTGGAATTCATTTAGGCTTAATCACCAGAAAAAGTCTAAACTTATGAGTTTTTTTTTTTTTTTTCAAATTTGACAAATACTTTTAATTTTATCAATCAATACCCTGTACTTATTATTTCTTGTCAATTGTGGCCTCTGTTTAGAATCTGTTAATGTTCGTTGATGTGTCCGTTAATGGGATCCATTTTTTTTCCAAATCATGCCCACGTGGACATGCAACGTAAGAAACCCAACTTGAATGTCATCTAATAAAAAACACTGCTATTTTTGTAGCCAAATCCTAGCTCATCTATCATTAATGCATGCGTCGTTATTTAAAATCAAAGAGTTCCTAAGCCTTTCATTGACAGCATGTGCCGTCCACCATCGATAACCCCTTTCTTCCTCCTTTTGCAAATCCCTAAAGTTAGTCTTTTTATTTCTTCCTTTTAGTCGATAGTTGACAAAAATTAGAAAACAAAGACAAATGGACCTGCTACTGAGGAAGCTATAAAGGCAAGCCATTGCCTGGTGGACTGAATTTGTACCCTAAGCCATAACTATGGTATGAGTTTTTGAATTTTTTATTTGGTTGTGGATTACTGTTATATTTTGTCTTTATGCTATTCCCATGCATTTGTTGTCATATATTGCATGGCTATTGTGGCAAAAATCAAATTTGTTTAAGTAAAACAATGTACATTGAAATTTCATCAGTATACTACTACTCTAATTCAAATAATTATGTTAAAATAACCACTTGAGCTTTTAAAAGTTAGATATTTTAATACATAGAATAATTTTCAATCATTGAATAACAAGAAAATAAGAAATATCTATTTTTACTATGCATAATGGATGAAAATTTTAACATTCAGGTTTGGCATGGAGGTGTGATAAATGTAGATGATGCTGTACAATATGTGGGTGGTCAAAATGATACCTTTTATAATTGTAATGCTGATAAGCTCTCGATGCTAGAGATTGAAGATATGGGAAAGGAATGTGGGTATACATCTGTAAAGAAAATGGCTTATAAGTGACCTGACATGCAAGGGCTTGGTTCTTTGAAGTTAATTTCAAGTGACAATAATGTGTTAGAGATGACAGAATTTGGAATGAAGCATGGATATGTTGAAGTGTACTTAGAGACTATTGATGAGCATAGTGAAGGAGAGAATGTAGCAGTTGATAATGAGGATGTTGGCACTAATGAGGTTCAAGCTAATGTAGAAGGAAGTGAATTACACAATGTGAATGTAAATTTAATTGAAGATGAGAACTCAGAAGAGGATCCTGATTATGAACCTCATGTTCTAAATAAGTCAACTGAAGAAGAAATTTCCACAGATGATGAAGAGTATATTTTGGCATGCCAAAATAAAGAAATTTACAAGCATGGAAATCATGCAGGAGAAAATCAAGAAAGCATTTTTTTTAGACCATACAATGACATTATTAGTTTAAGTGAGAACAATAATGCTCCTAACCATTTAGGTGAAGACAAGCTTATGAAGATTTCGAAGATGATGTCATAACTCCTCATAGCAATGATAGTGAATATGAAGTTAATAGGATTAAGAAGAAAAGGAAACACATTGTATATGATCCAAGGTGTGATCATACCAAATTGAAGTTTGTTCTTGGAATGAAATTTGAAGGTCATGATCAATTTAGAGAAGCAGTTTAGGAGTATGCTATTTGTAATGGGTTTAATGTCAGATGGGAACCAAGTTCTTCCACAAGGGTTGATGCTAGATGTATAGTGGGATGTCCATGGAAGATATATGCCAGCAAGATCTAGAGAGAGAAAACTTTTATAGTGAGGATATATATAGAGAAGCATAATTGTTATAGGGCTCTTAAAAATAAACAAGCGACTTGCAAATGGATTGCAAAGAAATTCTTAAGCAAATTTAGGCGAAATAATGATTGGGGTGTTAAGGAGTTGCAATATGAGTTGAATGAGAAGTATGGCTTGACAGTGAGCTTATTAATGTGTTATCGGGTTAGGAAAAAAGCTCTAGACATATTGCAAGGTTCAATTGAAGATCATTATGCTAAACTAAGGTCATATAATACCGAGTTGACTAAGGTAGACAAGAGTTGCAAATTTGAGTTTATGTTTGAGGATGGGGTAAAGGATGGGATGGCAAGGTTCAAAAGGTATTATGTAGGGTTTAGTTGTTTGGTGAAGTCGTTCAGAGTAGCTTGTAGACCTATAATTGGATTGGATGGTTGTTTTCTGAAGACTAGATTAGGAGGCATACTTTTAAGTTCTATGGGGAGAGATGCAAATAACCATATGTATCCTTTAGCTTGGGCTGTAGTTGAGATAGAATGTCAAGCTACATAGACATGGTTCTTAACACTTTTCTTTGAGGAGTTTGGTGTTGGTGAAGGGCTTGGCTGGACCTTTGTTAGTGACCAACAAAAGGTCATTTTTATTGATATTGTGCCTTATGTTTTATAATACTATATAAATATTAACGATCTTTATTGTGTTATATTATGTAGGGTCTGATCAATGCAATCTAGGAGCTAGCCCCTTATTATGAACATAGAAATTGTGCTAGGCATATATATGCCAATTAGAAGAAATCGTTCAAAGGGGAAAACTTCAAAATACTTTTCTAGAGAGCGATAAGATCGACTTATGAGGCAGAATTTAGAGGGGTTATGAAAGAATTGAAGGTGGAATGTGTTGAAGCTCATGATGCCTTTATGCAACAAAATCCTAAGAAGTTTTTCAAGTGTTTCATAAATGGACTACCAAAATGTGATATAATTGAGAACAACCTTTCAGAAACGTTCAATGGTTATATTTTAAAGGCAAGATACATGGCAATCATTAACATGTTGGACGAAATTAGGAGTGCACTTATGGAGAGAATGCATGCAAAAAGGGAGACGATGTTAAAGTCAATTGATGTCGTTCCACCAAGAGTTAGGAAAAAGCTTGAAAATAATAAGTTTGATACAAGGTTTTCCACACCCAAACCAGCAATTGGAGACAAATTCCAAGTCAGTAGGGGGGAAGATACCTTTGTAGTTAATCTAGTTGCAAAACAATGCTCATGCAGAGCTTGGGACATCACTGGTATTCCTTGTTGCCATGAACTTTCATGTATAAATTACATGAAATATGAAGACACTGACTTTATAGACCCATATTTGAAGAAAGAAGCATATTTGAAGACTTATGAGAATGCACTTCAGCCATTAAATGGGCCTAAGATGTGGCCTGAGGTAATTGAGAATCCCATAATACCACCAAAATATGAAAAAAAAGGTAGGGAGGCCTAAAAGGAAGAGAAAAATTAGAGCTAAGGAGGAGCATAAAATTGTTGGAAAGCTTCCTAAAATTGGTTCCCAAATGAGGTGTCAAAGATGTTTCCAATATGGTCATAATAAGAGAACTTGTAAACAACCTACGGAACCTGAATGTCATTTAAAATAGGTTTGCTTTCTTTAATTCATGATGAATGGTCATTAAATGCATATTTAATTCATTGACAATTGGACATTAATTCTGAAGGTGAAAAAGAGGGGTAGATCGAAGAAGTTTCAAAATAAAGAAAATCAAGGCAATGACCAAATTCACCTAACTCACCGTGAAGCATATCAATAGTGCATGACATAGACCACTGCTAATGTAAGTTAACCAAATTTAATTTTCAATATATTAGTTGCATTGTGTCTTATTTTATGAACCTTTTATTATAACAGAAGAGGGGAAGGCCATTGTAGCATATTTTGTATAGAAGTTTGGTATTATAATATTTTGGTTATAAATGCAAAATATTGATAATTTAAGTTGATTGATTTCAATAGGCATCAAAGGGATTTGGTTACTACGTTTCAACAGAGAGTGAAGGATGTATTTTCAGGTACTTGACAATTTTTATCATAAGATAATGTGGTTGTACACTTCAATTTCAATTTTTTTTACCTAAAATTCATATTGAAATGGTCATTTCTATTATACAATCCACAAATAGAGTCCCTCTATTGATGGGGTCAAATATGTTAGCGATTACAGAGCCACAACTATTGCAGTTGCTGTAAAAACAAAGTCAAAATCTAAGGGCAAGGATCCAATATCATTAACATATCTAGGACCAAATAACAGAGGTAGACACACCGGTATCATGATAAGAACTCAAGAGTTTGCAATCAACAAAACGTGACAAGAAGGAAACAAGCTCATTTGTGGTTATTTTTGTTGAATAGATAAGAATTTATTGTTAAAATGCAGTAATCTCAATTTCTGCTTTTTGTACTGATTGCTACATATATGTACTTTTCTATGACAGTCTGTAATATGAAACCAATTTTATCAAGCTTAATTAGTATTGTGTAGCAACTATAGTCATAGGTTAGTTTATTAGTTTTTCTATTGAATTTTAGCTTAAATGCATCCTCTAAATTTGATTCTTGTTATTTTGTATATCACTGTATATTTTGGTAGATTAGAACTCATCTACTGGGTTTATATGTCATATAAAAGAATCAACATTTATTCATACTCAAAAAACAACAAACGAAATATTTTGGAATGTTTGGAAGAAGACAAAAATATAAATTTCAAAATACTGAATTTGTCATTCATAAAGCTGTCGAACCTTGCATACAAAAAGAGAGTTTCGTATGAAAGCTCAACCTAATCTATTACACTTTCAGATACACATGCTTTATTCTTCTATTTATGTCTCTATTTCATAATTACAAAAGCAATCATCACAATACAAACTATGAAAATAATAAATATCTTTTGATTATATTTCATCCTTGCATTTTCTAGCTTCAAAAAATTTAATTCTTGCCACAACAGCTCATTGCTCTCTCTAGCTGCTGCCAGATCGTCCTTTCTTCTCTTACTCTTCAACTCAATATCACCAAACTTCTCTGAAATGAACTTTTCCCTCTCCTCCATCAACTTAATTTGTTGTTCCAGGGACTCCTTTTGCTTGAACAATGATTTCATTACCTCCTTGTCATGAGTTTGGCTCTCCGAATCAAACCACAATCATTATTCTATGGCATGAAAATTAACAACATCAACAATGCAAACAATGAATTTCAGGAAATTTAAAAACCCATCAACCATATCTTACTTTCCATATTGGACATGTAAAGAATCACCTCCCAGGATTATTTCGGCTCCATGATGTATACAATTTAGCCTTTAGATTATGCCCACAAAATACTTGAGTGCACGAATTAACTAACATCTCTAAGGCTTCACCCATATCTATTCCATGAATTTTTGCCATTTAGAAGAGAATGGGTGCACTAATCAAAGAAAATGGAAGAATTATCAACGCAAGGGATTCTGAAGTAAGGAACTTATTTATGGATAAATGGAAGTTAGGGTTCAATGAAGGTAATGTTTATTGATAAAGGGAAAGATAAGTTGTAGCTACAAAACGACGTCGTTTAACGTATTCTTATGTTCAAGTTGGGTTTCTTACATGGCATGTCCACGTGGGCATGATTTGAAAAAAAAAAGGCCTATTAACGGACACATCAGCGAACATTAACATATTCTAAACGGAGGCCACAATTGACAAGGAATAATAAGTACAGGGTATTGATTGATAAAATTAAAAGTATTGATCAAATTAAAAAAAAATTCATAAGTTCAGGCTTTTTTTGGTGATTAAGCCATTCATTTGTTCTAAACAGGCTCTTAACATTGAAAAAAAAAAAGATGAATTCACTTCTTTCTATGTATTTCATGGAGAAATACTATTTTAAAATACCAACATTGATTGATCCAGCCTAACACCTCTCCTAATGTTTTAATTTTTTATTTTATAACTTAATAAAAAATTTTATTCCTTGTTTTGACAAGCCATAATCTTGTAAAACTCATTCTTTCCTTCTCGTGCCTTTTATTAGTTTTTTTTATGACATGTGTTGCACGATGCTATATCATTATATACTCATTTTTATTTTACTATTTTTAACTTTTTTATCTATATAATATTAAAGCAAAAGTTTTTGTTTAAAAAATTAAAATAAATATAAGTGATTGATTTGTATTACACTTTGTCGTAATGCTACTTTTTTTTGTAATTAATTCTATATAGTAAGTATTTTCAAACTGAATTGATAATGATAATCATTTTGACTACTTTTTTTGTACTTACACGGTATATTAGAGAAAGGAATATATATGTAACAGACTGTTTTTTAGTGTTGTTAATGGTGATTTATCGATCTGTGAATAGTACTATCGGTCCAGGACTTGGTATTATTTTGGTCTGAAAAAATTACTATGTGTGTCTAATATTTTATTTAATATTTTTGGAGTATGTTTGCATAATTTAGGTGGGTAAAAAATATTTCATGAATATTTTTGGAGAATTAAGGCCTTTAATGAATAGTATTTTCTAGTGTAGTGTGTTAAGAAAAAATTGAAAAATTATTTTTATGGAGTTAATTTAATTAATTTGTGAAGTTAAATAATATTTGGAAGTGAATTATTTGAGGAATATCTAGAGACATTGGATGAAAATACCTTGACTTGATCTTGGCCCTTCATTTGGCATAAAATAAAGAAGCCAAGTTTGACTTCGACACTTCATTTTACTACTCATCAACACTTTCTCTTTCCTTCTTCTTTCTCTTCCACGCCACATTCTCCTTCTTCTTCTTCTTCCTCTTCTTTCCTCCATTTTTACTCATTTTCTCTATCTCTAAACCACCTCAAATTTCATTAAATAAATCAAAGATTAGTAAATAAACCTTAAGAATTAAGTAGAGGAAGTAACAAATGGTGATTGGAAGTGAAGGAAATTGGAGTTCTATCAAGTAAGTAAGTTGTGATTTTTTAGCTTTATTAATTAAGAAGTAGAATTCATGGTTAGAATGTGTAATAAATGCATTAAATCATGCTCATTTCATTTCCTATGTTAAATTTTGATTTTAATGTGTATTTTTTCTACGTTGAAGAAGTTGGAGAACCCTCCACCAAAGGCAAGGAGAGGGCCAAAGAGTAGAGGTTCTAAGCTTGTTTAAGATTGAATAAGAGGTTAGTGCAATAATACTTTCATTTCTCTTTCAATTTCCTTAAGTTTTCAATTCTTAGGTTTTGAGTGTATTTGATGATTTATGAATTATGTTGGGGGAAATGGTTATTTGATTGTTTTAACTTGATTTTTCATGATTCCTAAGTTTGATGAAATGCTTGGAAGGGAAGAAAAACAATTCATTCCCATTAAACTAAGAGTGGCTGAATCTCTCTAAGAGGAATGCCCTCTTGAATTGTTTCTTGATTTTGTTTTCTTTGATGATTAAAGAGTCTTTGAATGGTTTTCTTTTAAGTAAGTATGTTAACTTTGAAGGGAAGGCATTTCCCCTTGTATTTATAAGAGTGGCCGAACCCTTAATGGTGAAGGACACCTTGTTCTCTTTGATTTTCAAACTTGATTTCAACTTAAATGAGCTTGTTAATAAGTAATTTAATAGTGGTTAAAAACTGCCTCTTGAATTTTAATGTTTAAGCATTTTTGCAAAACTTAAAGAAGGCTTTGAAAGTGAAAAATATGAGTTTTAAGGTTAAATGTTTTTAAGTGATGATTTTAATTTTTTGATTATGAATCCTGGGTTTGAAATATGATGTTTTATGGAAGGGAAATCCTTTCCCTTTTGATGGCTTAAAGAGGCCAAACCACCCTTAGGTGGTAAGGCATGTTTTCATTCTTTTAAAAAAAAATTGGTTTAAATACATTTATTCTATATTAAGTATATATATTTTGAATATGTCCATTTGAAGCTTACTAAGTATGAAAAAGGGAGAAAATGATATTATCTACAAGCTGTAAGTTATGAATGTTGAATGGAAGTTGATAAGTTATGGAATATATTATCTGAAATTGATTTATAAGAAATATGATGACTTGAGAGTAATGATTTTATTTTGGGCTCAAGTATGTTTGATTGAAATGTGATAGGATGAGGTTTGAGCATGCTTAGCTATTAGCCTTTTGTTATGTTATGCTATGATCATATGTTAGGGTTATTAGCCCTTTCTAGATAAGCGGACGTGCTTATTAACCGGTGGTGCTTTCATAAGCCAATATTCCAGCGTTGCTTTCACAGACCACAACCGGTGGCGCTTTCATATGCCAATTTTCTATTTTTGATATATGTGTAACCAAATTTGCTTATATTTCTTTCAGAATATGTATGAGCCATTAACTAAAAATAAACTTTGTTCTGTTATGAAAAGGAAAGTAAATGTATATTTAATAAGCACTTTATATACATTTATGATTTTATTAATTTACAATTAATTTTTCATAAGATTTATGATTTAAGTATTTCTAGTATACTTGGAATTTGATAATTTATTTCTAAGTATTTATTGTTATGAGATATAATTGAGTATTTTATTTAGCACCACTGAGTCTTTAATTGATTTCTGTCACTCGCAGGTAAGAGTAGTGGGTGTACCTGAAGACCCAAGGCGAAGCATCAGAGGAGAGTATCTATTTTGGATAGAACATGTATTAGAATGTATATCTATATATATATATATATATTGTTGTATGTATGGTAACAATATAGAGAATTGTATATATTAAGTTGTAATTAATGAGATGTATATTAATGAGATTTGAGGTTGTTCATGACATTTTACCTATATGAGCATTTAAGTGAATGGTAATTAGCATTCATTCCCCTATATTGATGATATTATGCTATGATGGAATTTTAGATGAATGATATGATTCTATGGAAGTGCTGTGTGACTTGGTATCTTGATTTGGAGTTTTGGGGTTTAGAGGAATGAATATTGAAAGTGCTTTGTTTTCTTTGTGTGGCAAGCTGATTTTTAGGGAAAACTGCGAATTTTTTGTAGAAATTTCCCTGAGCTTTTATTTATTTATTTATAAAAAAATATCGTTAAAGTGTTACTTGTCTCACTATGAAAACACTGTTATTTCTAATATATGATTCTGACTCTTAAGTAGGATAAGAAGGTTCTCCGGCACCTAATGTGGCATTCATCGTTTGATCCTCCGGGATTGGGCGGTGGGTGTTACAATATACACATAATACACAAATTCCTCAAACTCAAAAAGTGACCAAAAACAGAAGTACGTAGTTCTATTTTTTAAAAATAGATCAGGGTTCAAATTTTCCTCCCCTAATACTAAAAAAAAAAAGAGATTTAAAAATGTTTGATCATGAAAGGCCATCTATTTATTGCAAGGGAGATATCAATTTTTTTTTAAAAGCAAAACATGAAGTTTGCATTAAGAATTATAAAAGGTGATAAGCATTGTGGAATCGACTCCCACATCTAGAAACGAGCATGAGAAGAGGACGCCTGAGCTAAAGAATGAGCGTCTATATTAGCTTGTCTCTTAATCTATTTATCTATTATATCCGGCCTAGATGCTAACATATTCCTACAATCATTAATAACTAAACCAAACTTAGAAATATCATGTTTCGAAGAAGTTAATGCAAAAATAAGAGACTACCAATTCGTAAAAATGCACCCTGGCATGTGTATACTTCTTTGAAGCTAAGATAAACACGCTCTTAGAGTCATAGCCTCAACTAAGATGGGATAAAAAAAAGCATAAAAAAACTTGAAATGGCTTGAAAAGATCCTTCTGCGTCTTCGAAGATCAAGTCAAAACCTAATATTCTCATTGAGTTAAAGGTGGCACCATCTATGAACCATTGCCAACCCATGGAACTTCAGTACCCCCACAATGGACAATGATGATGAGCAACTGTGAGAGACTAACGCTGAAAGTCAGCCACCTGTTGTGTATGGCGCCATTCCTGTACAATTTCTATATTAGAACTGCATATGCGAATAGTGTCGTGCTCTACATGATTCCATAGAAAGTTGTTTCTTACTTATTATATGGACCACACAAGCACAAGGAAAAGTTGGAGGAACTCTTTATTCTTTAAGTACAACACCTGTTGCAAAAAATAAATAAAGGGACTATTTTGGTTAGGAATAACAATGTCATCCTAGCCCAAACCCCCTTCGTGTTGTGACACCTCACCAAAATTTGATCGATATCCTCATCTAAAGGGCGAAAGCAACATCTCATCTCCATATTTATACCTCTCTCCCTTAAGTTGACCCTAATAGGAAGCACTCCACGACACACTTTCCAACAAAATTCCCTTATTTTTGGATGCACATGTCAAATCCTTTTTCACACTTCCCTGAAATACCTGAAAATTTTAATTTTAGAAATTACTCATTTAAATTTTAAATCTAAAATTTTAGTCAGTAAATTTAGGCCACGTAATATTTAATTGGATTCGTAAACCCATTTGATTTGTCAAAAATTGATTAAAAATCAAGTCGAGTTTTTGAATCGGACCAAATCAGTTCGAATCAAACCTTGCGCCGGCCACCTCACTGTCCCTCTCTCTGCGCCACGCTAGCCAAGCCACCGACAAAAGCCTTGCGCTGGCCACCACAGGCTCCAACAACCATAACTCCTCTGTTTGCGCCGCCTCAAGCCTCCAGTAGCTCTCTCTCCTTTGCGCGATCGGTCTCCGATGAATATCAGCTCCAACTCCTCTGCGTCGTGCGATCCGGCCAGCCACAGCTCACTCCGCCTGAACCCAGCGAGCTTCAGCCACCAGCCACCAGCGACCGTTTCTCTTAATCTCAACCCCGACCTAGGTGATCTCAACCACTGACCTCGCGATCCAGTCCGATCGTCTTCGATCTATGATTTTTGGGACTCTTTTATGTGATTGAGGATATTGAAATTATTCCCAAAATTTTCGGTTGATTTTAGTATTTGTGATTGAACAATTATTGGATTGTGGTTGTGAATCTAGATGATTTATTTGGTTATGTGGATGATTAATTAGAAATAAATTATAGATTGAAAATAAAATTTATAGTAAAATATTTTTATAATAAAATTAAGAAATTTAATTAGTTCAATTATTGAAAATTGAAATTTTATTTTATTAAGATAGTGAACGTTAGTTTAGGTAGAAAGAATTTAATTAATAAAAATATTTTAGCTATTGATTAGTTTTAATTAAAAAATTTGATGTTAATTATTATACTGTAAACATAGAAGGTATTTTTGGAAATTGATTAATATTACGCTATGAATTCATTGGTGAAATTGTTAGTATATTGATTAAAATTAAAGTATTAGTTGAATATTAAATAAAAAAAGTGTTATTAAAGAATTATTGTTAGTTAATTTGTAAATAAAAATATGAATATATTTTAAAGTTGTTAGAATCAATAAGTTAAGTGATTTGATATAGAGATATATTTTGTGGTTATCAATGATCGATTAAAAGAAACAAATTAAATAGTTATTGAACGTTTAGAGATTGTAATTAAATTAAGTAAGAAAAAGATTATTGGTGAAAGGTTTACATTTATCTGAAATGAGAATGTTATTGATTATATTATATTAGTAGTAAATTTAGATCATTTTACCGGTTGTGATGAGAAATCGAATTAATTGATATTTAGTAGCTAGGTAGTGCAGAGTTTAGAATTAGTCCTAACAGATAGGATATGATGTAATTTATTGGATTAATTCTTTATTTATTATTTTACATTGATAAATTATCTGATGAATTCTTTTTATATTCTTAAATTCTTAAATCATCTGAGTTCATCCACTATTTCCCCACACCAGAATCAGAACTAGAATTTGTATCCTATAATCACTGTGAGTAATAATAAATGGTGCATGATATACATTTTCATATCATCATAGTTTCGTCATCATAATTTTATTGATATATCATTATTGATATACCTATATATTCTCAACAAATTGTATTATATTATCAGTTGATCATCATATAATTATAACTACATATCAATTATTAGTCTGATGAATTACAATTGGATGAATTATTGACTAAATGTATTATGATGTAAATTATCTTAGTTGTATGGAATTAGAATGAAGTGAGTCACCATGGGTTTGTGAGGGCGGCCTTTGATACCGTCAATCATATATGGAGAGATTGACGCCCCCATGTGCACCTGATGATATATTGATATTATATGAATAGCCACAAGGTGGCCTCTTGATGGTATGAAAAGAAAAGAGAGCATGAAAAAATAATGAGAGGGTTGGTCAAGCGAGGATTGGACCAGTCATCCATGTATGAGGGATAGGCTCCCTAGTGCACGCGTATGAGAGGATGAGCCATGCGAGAGGATAACTCATCGGAGATTTCGGTGACACCATAGACTAATTTCCACATGATTGATTAATTGAGATGAATAATTGTGGATGCTGATACTGTGACATGTGCATGACTGACAGTATGATTAATTCTGTGACTAGAGATGTATTTTGCGTGATTGTCTAGTTATGCACTATTTATTATTATTCACTGAGTTGTGTAACTCACCCCCCTCCTCCCACCAAACTTTTCAAGAAGTAAGGGATCCTCATAAGGACAGTAAAGCTCTGTAATCTTCTCCATAGGGCTCCAAAAGTATATTTTGAATTTACACAGTTAATTAATTAATGTACTAGTACTTTAATGAGTTTCTCTGTCTTTTAGATATATTGAACTTCGCAGTCGTAGGATGTATATTATAGTTATGTATATTATAGTTATGTATATTATGAGTGAGTTATTTTATGGAATCGTAGCTGTCCTAATTATTTATTTGGATGTATGTGTAGCCAGTAACTATAACATGACTGAGATTTATCAAGTCTGACCATATGTGATTAATTAAGATATTTATTATTGGGTCGAGGTTATGTGGATATTGGACTAACACAGGTAACATTAATATGGGTTCACTATTATTAGAAGACAGATAAACTCGTATATGGATTTTACAATTCAAGCTTATTACGGGCCTCGGAAGCCTTAAACTTACTCAAGTCTAGTGCTGGTTTGGCCCACGGTTTTGGGTCGTGACACTCCCATTCTAGTCTAGCCTTCCCCCTCTCCCTCTCTTCGTCACCCTAGGAGCAAGATAGTATCTCGACCTAACAGTATACATATCCTTTCTTTTCGTAATGCCAAATCACCCGATCCTCACTATTACCATAACCCAACAGAACATCAAGAATTGCCTGTATATCTCGCACGCTGAAAAGCTCTACAAATTCTTCAAACACAAAAGATGAACAAAAATAGAAATATATAGTTCTATTTTTTTCAGTTTCCCAAATAAAATTTTCTTTCAAGTCAAATAGATTTAAGATATCTAGAAATTTAAAAATGCTTGATCATTTAATTATTGCAAGAGATATATAAATCTATAACTAAATTAAAATGATAATAATTATAAATTTTTCAATAATGAAAAAGAAAATAAAAAAGAATCATGTTTAATGGGTAAAATGATTAAATCACCATTTACGTGAAAAGGTGAAAGGTCAAAAGATTATTGGACCCAATATATTTAGATGTATGTGGACCAATTACTGCCCGGGTCATAAGTATAGATATGAATGTTTCATTATCTTTACTAATGACTATATTAGATATGGTTGTGTGTATATAATGAAACATAAATTTGAATTTTTGAAAAGGTTCAAAGAATTCAGAAATTAAGTTGAAAAAACTAGCTAAAGTATTTTGATCAGATAATGCGAAAAATACTTAAGTTAAGCTTTTCGAGATTATCTATTATAAAATATGTATCGTACATTATTAGATATAGTATGGTCCATGATTAGTCTTGTAGAATTATCTTCATCTTTTTTAGGATGAGCCTTAATAATGCAAAATACCTTCTAAATAGAGTTTCAACCAAATCTATTGATAAAATTTCATATAAGATGTGAGTCAACACACTTATGTGAAGTGTTTGAGATTTGATAAGTTATGAGCTAAATCAGATAGATGTAAGTTTGTGAGATATCCAAAAAAAATTATTGGATATTATTTCAAACCATCTCGTTGAGAGAAAAATGTTCATCTCAAAACATGCTACCTTTTAGAAAGATATCTATCTTTAAAGGAAGCAGTAGGAGTCAGGAGGAACTTGAAAAGTTCAAGAACCTCAAACATACATTAAAGATAGAACTAGACAGAAGATTGTTACATTAAGATGAACAGACAAAATACATTGGTTAAAGAGCCATGACGTAAATCTGTTAAGATGAATTGTACTCTTATAAAGGTTGGACCTTCTTGTGGAGACTCAAACCTAACAAATATAAAGGAGAAATGTTTGAAATTTTACTTGCAATTGTAATATATTGTGATTATGGAATTTGTCATATTGATGACAAAATTGCATTTTTAATTAGCAAATCTAATGATTTTTGAATCAAAAGTATTTCTTAATAGAGTATGCAAACTGCAAGAGTCCATTGGTATACTTAAACAAGTCTTTAGGAAATAAGAATATTTATTTCCATGTAATAATAAAAAAAGTTGATTATATCAAAAACAAAGATGATCTTTATGTGTATAAGAAGGTTACTGGGAGTGGAATGATATTTCTTAGTTTGTATGTTGATAACATATTAAGAAATAACATTCTACTACTCTAAAAGTTTGGTTATCCAAAAATATCTTCATTAAAGAAGCAGCTTATATACTTGATATTAAAATCTATATAAATATATTTGATAGGTTTTTGATTATCTAAATCTACATGTTGATTAAGTGCTAAAACAATTTAGCATAAAGAGATCCAAAAGAGGATACATGTCTGTGTGTCAATTTGATCCAAATGAAAGTCACTTGCTTGCTGTTAAAACTATCCATAAGTATCTAAAATAAGTAAAGATATTTTTCAGTTGTGGAGAAACTAATGGACTGAGAGTTCATGGACACATTGATGCCATAGGATAAAACACATGTATAATTGACTTTAGTGCAAATGGAAGATTGTTAGTTATATGCCCCATAGTCAATTTGATTTGTTATATTTTGGATATAATATTTCATTTAATAAATATTTTATATTTAATAAAAGACATTTATTCATCTTTTATATTCTATTGATTGATTCTTGGTAAAAGATAAAATCCATGAGATAATATTGTCTTGCAAAATAAATTATAATATGGTTATAATTATGACTTTTATATTTGCATTAAAGTAATGTCTTTAAATATTCCTGGTTGATGTTCTCCTCATTATTGGACAACGATTAGAAGTGTTGATACTAGTACATATTATGTTATTTCCTTAGGGAAGCAGCTGTACTCATAAGCTAAGATATATGTGATATCTATAACCAATATGTAGGTGCTTGTTATTTAAATAAGTCCACTGAATTGACTTGCACGATAATTTCATATGGAGAGTTACCTATATCTATGGAATATTTAAGTGATGATTGTGTAAGTGATCCTTTGACGTGAGATTACTAAGCTATCTTATATAGGGATGATTATGTTTTGATTTTTCGTTCACATTATCCATTACATGAATAATAAGCAATGATTAATTGAACATAGTATGGAGATACCTGTGTAATTAAGAGAGGATTCATTACCCTAGGTAAATTATGAAAAATGTTCTAATTGTCTCTACTAGTATTGATTAAGAAATCCTTACGCAAGGTAGAATGAAATTAGCAAATGAGATTTGGAATTTCATTCAACTGATCAATGGCTAAGATTAAGAGAATTAATATGATTTAGTAAAGCAGACACACTCCATGCCTAATTACCAAATCAAAATATTATTATGAAGAGATATTAATTACACTAATAAATCATGCACTAAAAGGTTAAGTCAAACCACTTTGACTTTTTAGATATTTGGATAATCTTGCTATGTTGTCAGACAATGTATTTAATCTCTCAAATATTAATTAATTAATTTAATTTATACTTGTTGCCAACATATTTGGAATCTAGAAGGTTACACACATAATAATGGATATGTGAAAGTGAAAATGAGAAATTGAATCAAGTATTACTTGATTATAAATAAATTTTATAAAGTTAAGGACAAAATTATAATTTATATTTGATTACAATTTTACCTAGATTATTAAGTATTGACTTAATTGATTTATGTCTAAAAATTATAAAGATAAATTTTAGATTAAATAAACCTAATATTTTAATTATGATTTATTTATTTAAATAGTTAAATAATAAATATATTTGATTAAATTGAAAATTCTATTAATATATGTATTATAATTTATTTATTTAAATTGCTTAAATAAATAAATAGGTACATATATATTTTAGTTATGATTTATTTATTTAAAAGGTTTAAATAACTAATTATAATTTATTTATTTATTTATGACTTGAGGTTTTTTTATATAAGGTTTAAAAAATAATATAGACTGTAAGAGTTGTTGTTCATCGCCACAAAACAAAATAGAGAGCCTATAATAGCTAACACCATTATACTCTCAATCCTCTAAAATAGTTTTAGAGTTTTTCGATTGTTCATTTTTGTGGATACTACTAGAGGCTGAACATTTGGACGGCTTGCGGTTTGCGATAATCTAGTTGCATATATTGAAGTTTCAAAGAATCTGCAAAAGACATATTCTTCTAAATAAAATTTTATTGCTTTATTCATTTAAACGGATCTCTATTGGTATAATTATTTATTATAATTATATTATTCTACTACGTATATTTGATATTGAAACTCAACAATATGTAATTGTGTGTTGAGTTTAATTTTAGTTTATGTCATCATTTATAGTATTTTCCATTTTATTATTTAATTAAGGCATAAAAAAACCATTTTTGTTGAAAGAAGTTCTCAACATTTTATAATACTTATTTGGTGTTATATTATTTTTTAGCTGGACTTTGATTTAATGTGATTTCTATAGATAATATATTGAATGAAAGTGATAGCCAATAGATTATGGAAGATATTTTCAATCCAATTGCAGGTCTATGCTCCTTATGTGAGGAAGAGACTTTATTTTTTATAAAAATTATACAAAGACACGGTTTTTCATGTAGAAAAAGCATATTTGTACTTATATATGGAGAAAAAAAAAGTGGCGTGATTTTGTTTGTAGTTGTACAGGAAAGCCAAAAGAAAAACTAGTTGATTTGATAAAAGACCAAAGAAATAGAGGATCCATTAAATATGAATGCAAAGCTAATATGTGAATTGTGTTGAAGAAAGCTTTTGATATTTTTCCTGAAAATCCGTTAAATATGAATGCAAAGCTTTGTGTTGAAGAAAGCTTTTGATATTTTTCCTGAAAAATGACAAGTAGTTAAATTTGAAGAATACCCATCTTCCCTTTCTTGCTAAGGATATATATGATATAATCAATAAGATAAGTAGAAGAGAGAGAAAATGATGACATGAATTTTATGCAATATTGTTGTTAAGAATCCCACATCAACTAAATAATAATTCCATAATGGGCATATAAGGGTGGCAAGTAGCTAGCTGATTGAGTAGTACTAACGTTTTAGAATTGGTCAGCCCAAGCTCAAGTAAGCTCATATCATCTATTTTCACATCATGGGTTCTTATCTCTGCCCTTTCCATTTCCAATATGGTAACAGAGCAAATTCGGTCCGGTTTCAATCATTTTTGACGTTGTCACATTTCAATTTGGGCTCTCATTTGGATGTCCGTTCTTAAGCAAAAAAAGCCTAGTTCAATTTCAAGGGGAGTTTCAAATTTCAAGTGTCAACTGGAAGAACAGGCCTAGTTGCACTTGAATGGGAGCATTAAGAATCTTATATTGACTAAATAGTAAAAAATCCATAATGGACATATAAGGGTGGCAAGCTAGCTAGCTAATTGGTTATCACCAACATAGAGCTCCTTCCTTATGGAGACATCAGCCCCTCTTAATAAAGCATGATGCTTGCATCCTAGTTCACTAGGGCTTCAGTCGTCATCCCGGCCCCGAGGCGGCAGAGAGCATTACACCGGGTCTCCCCTATCATATTCTCGGCACACATGCCATCCAACATGCTATTCTAGTCACCAATAACCTTGATTCATCCATAGGGTTTCCATGGTAAGGCACCATGGGTAGGGATGTTGGACTCATACCCCCACATTCTCCCCAACTCAAACGATCGATGACCTCATCGATTGTGCTGCACCAACTCTGTGCTTCTCCACAATCTTCATTATTGTCTTCTCTTCTATTAAAAGGTTCTATGCCTTCACTTATTACGCTGCCTTGTGAAAACTAAATGCAAAAATTTATTTTGTATTTTTGCATTACTTTTCTTCTTCTTATTCTGCTCTTCTTTTCTATTCTACTTTTGGGAACCACATGCTTCGACTCTGGGACTGCATGTCATTATTGACCCACCCCTTTCTTTTATCTCTACTTTTAAGGATCATACTTCAACATCCCTTCTCTTATCTATTCCATATTATCATTGTTTACCCAATTCCCCACCTTCCTTTATAGAGGATTATACTTATATTATCATCATTCTCCCTATTTATACCATTTCTCCCCCTTTTAGCTAGGTAGGATCCTCATGTGTACTCTCCCCCACTCAAACAATCGATGTCCTCATCGATTAGGGTAGTGTGCTTGGAGTGCACTTTACATCCCTCCTTTGCACCGCTTGTTGTCTGGTCCACATTTTGCTTATGATGTGGTTGTCCCTTCGTGAACTGCTTGCTACTGATCACAGTCGTTTGCATCCAAGTGCCCGTCATTATTTGAGCATCTACATGCTTTGTGCTACTTCATAGCATTATTATATGTACCTCGCAAAATACAACCAACAAAAAATAAAAAAAAAAAACCTGAAGTAACCACATGTTAGAAGTATATATGTCATATAATAATTATTAAGCCTTTGCTTCATGCACAATCGTAGCGCATAATATTAATAACAATAATAAATAAAATAAAATAACACATCGGGGTAAGAAGTGATACCACTTACAGATACAATTGTCTTACCCATATGCAAGCAACATCGTACTTATCTCGATTTCTATTTCAATGTTTATATTCTGCTCACCTCTTTTATCACCTTGCTTTGCCACAGCTCTGTCTCGATCTATGCTTTGGTCGCCTCATGTTGTATTGGTGCACAAGCTATGTATATAAAAGCAATTTTATTTCCATGGCTATTACCCCCTCTATACAAGTTTTAACTTGCTTGGGCCTATAGCATTCCATGAAAATTATGAAAGAAAACATTATTTTGCTTGTGACACCTCAAGCCCTTTTGGTTCTGCCTTAAGCCTTCTTCACTTCCTATAAACATTCTGGGCATAACTTCTTTTCTCATCTCATTTTTGCTTATATGGCTCGACGGGGAACTATCTCACATGCTACTCTTGACCGAATGGCCCTGCATACAAACAACAAAACACAAGTTTCTTGGCGCATCCGAGGCAATCTATTAAGTTCTCATTTTATCTCATATCACCCACAACTTGAAATATAAGCTGTAGCCTGATATTCCCTCTGCCGAGCTTATCTCTTATTTCACATTGCCCACGGCCTAAAGTACCAGTTGCAGTCTGG
Organism: Jatropha podagrica; assembly: GCA_947857235.1. Classification (NCBI taxonomy): domain Eukaryota; kingdom Viridiplantae; phylum Streptophyta; class Magnoliopsida; order Malpighiales; family Euphorbiaceae; genus Jatropha; species Jatropha podagrica. The sequence goes on along the minus strand of CANUEP010011433.1, from coordinate 2,119 downwards.
CACTCCTTCCACCGACATCAAATTATCTCAATAAAGCACTTGTGAGTAGCTTCCAACTCATTTGGCAAGCTCTCCCCACAATAATCACATATCCAACAACCGACTTATTCAGTGTTCTGTATCCCTCTATCTCAAAAGGGAAAAACGGATCTCATCGTATGTTGAATAAGCAATCTCTAGCATGCCTCATAAGTTTTGCTCCCATATACTAACAATTTTCCATATTTTCACCTCACATAGGCAACCATAACCCAAAGTGATCATCTCTGCATCTAGGGTGGATTTGCACCCAACTGCTTCTTACCAAGCGCCTCTATGCACATTGAGCTGCTTACTCGAATCAGTTCCATGCACCGGCATCCCCTGCTTTAAGTTGACTATATGTAGTCGCTTCAGCTTGCTTTAAACTCCCTTATTCTCTAGGCAACCATGTAGTCACTGAATATTCATCTATGATGCTTAAACTCAAGTGATATCTCTCACTATTATCCATTTATCAAAGATTGATCATCTCTGCCTGGCCACTCTTAGCCCATAATGATAGTCTTAACCATTTTGTATCTCAATTTATAATGTGCCTGGTTCCATAAGTGTCTATATCAAAATTTCACAAACAAGTTAACTCATGACTTAGTCTCTGCTTTACCCTCTGTGATACCTACATAAGCCAATGCATAGGCCAAGTCCTTATCATTGCATCTTCACTTCCATCGTCACATCCTACCCTTGTACTCATGGGCAAGCAATGCATTCGCACTTGACATGCCTCTTACAACTATTTTTGAGGGCGCAAATTGCACGGGGCGTCATGATGCTAACTACCGAATGCTACCATCCGTAATTTGCATCACTTGTCTGCCGCTACACTTCTTATCCGAACTGTGTATCTCAACCAATTCTACATGTAGAAAAGTCTTTAGCAACAGCCAATTGAATTGGCTCTAATACTAAATGTCACGGGGCCATATGCTCGTCGCTCCTAGCACTCGTGTGGCGCCTAGGCATAGCTCATAATCTAGGCTAGCCATGCATACTTTGAGGGTATTAGCATCATATCCGACTGTAGGGCTCATCTTACCTTCTATAAATATAAGGGTCCCACGCATCTGTGTATGGCTACAGGCCTTTTGGGCATCCCGAGCAACATAGTCTACCTATATCAAAACCTCATCCTTCGAAGATACGCGCACTATAGGCTCATGGCCCTATAGTGTCCATAGAGCTCCTTCCCTAAGGAGACATTAACCACTCTTAATAGAGCATGATGCCCGCATTTGTACTTGAATGGGAGCATTAAGAATCTCATATCGACTAAATAATAAATCCATAATGGACATATAAGGGTGGCAAGCTAGGTAGCTAATTGGTTAGCACCAACCTTTTAGCATTGGTTGCCCAAGCCCAAGTAAGCTCATATCACCTATTTTCACATCATGGGTCCTTACCTTTTATCCAATTTACCTCTATCCTTTCCACTTCTAACAATTGCAAAGCTATGTTCCAGTACACCTTCACATTTGATAAAGAAGGAAGATTGAAACATATATTTTTGTCTTCAGCACATTGTTTTGATTGGTATAACAAATTTAGAGATGTTGTTATGTTTTATACAACTTATCAAGTGAACTCCTATGGAATATCATTTGGTATGCTTTCGGGAATAGACAATCATGGAAGGATAATATTATTTAGCTATGCACTAATTCAAAATGAAACTATATGCATATTTACTTGGTTAATGAAGGTAAAATATGTTTATATGTTTTATAATTTTGAATACTTTTTTTTACATGATTATCTACTAAGTAGAACTTATTTTTGCAAACTTTTGCATCATTAATGAGGAGTGCTCCTTTGAAGATTTTGATAGATCAAGATTAATGGATGCCTAAAGCTATACCAAGTGAAATACTAACTATGAAGCATGTCTTTTGTATATGGCACATTACTTCCAAATGTAGTGATTGATTTACTTCAATTTTGATACGGATCCACTATCACCAACCACTTATGGAGCTCAAGGGAACAAGGACCACAACAAAGGCAAACCATTAGCACTTCCTAATGGACCAATTACAAGGAGCCGTGCAAAGAAGTATGGAGCAACCATGTCCTTACA
>CANUEP010011390.1:0-22835 GCA_947857235.1 Jatropha podagrica | reverse complement strand
TCCGCCGTGGACGGCGGGCGTGTCCCGTTCTCTCTCTCTTTTTCACTTCCGGAGGGTTTTTCGGGAGTTCCGGACCTCCAAAAAATATTCCGGGACCAGTTCTGCGATCCTCGTAATTTTTCGGACGTTTCAAGTACCATATTGATATATTTTTTATGAACTTCCAAAATGGCCTTTGGTCCGGCCGGGCTGTTTGCAGTCCGGGAAAATAGGCTTTTGAGCCTGAAAAAATTGAGTGTTCACAATCACTATTTTTTTCTCCCAACAATTAATCGATGGATGGTTTTTTTTATATTATTTTCCTTTTTCTTTCTTTTCCTTTCTCTTCTTTCTCTTCTTTCTTTTTCTTTTTATTTCTTTCTTCTTCTTCTTCCTCATTTCACGCTACCCTCTCTCTCACTCTCACAGCCTCTGTCTTCCTCTCTCACCCACGATCTCTCCCTCTCACTCACTACACCGGCTACCAGCGGCAAGTCAGCAGCCACCACGCCACAGCCACTGCCTTACCTCGCCTCAGCCACTCTGCTCCAGCTCTCTCTCTCTCTCTCCCCCTTTATGTTACGATCACCAGGGCCTACCAACGTCGACGCTCCTCATCTTCACACTGCTAACTTCTCCTCCTTCCTCCTCCTCTCGCCTCATCTCAGGCCATCGCAATAGCAGGCGCTGCACTTTGTCTCTCCCCGCCTTATGCTAGCCACCAACACCGTCTCCGGCAGCTGGGTTCTTCAATCCAACAGTCCCTTATGCCGATCGTCTCCGAATAATTATTTTTAGGACTGTGAAATTAATTTGGGTACTGATTTATTTATTTTTAGAATTTTTTTTTATTAATTAGTTAATTTTCAGTAATTAATTAGTTTGTTAAATTTTAATATTTGTAGCTAATTGTTAGTACTTTGACGATTGAATTTTATCATTTTGGTAGATGATTGATTAGCTAATCTTGAGTATTTTAGTTTAAATTTTATTATTTTGATTGAGTAATTATTTAATTGATTTGGTTATATTTTGGTGGTATAATGTTAGAATTTTTGTAGTTCATTAATTTATTATGGGTTAATGTTAAATTTAAAAATTTGCAAAAATTTTTATAGCTCATAACATTAAAGCATTTTTAGGTAGTTAGCGTATATTAAGTATTAATTTGATTATTTGGTTAAAAGTAAAATTTCAGAAATTTATTAGGTTAATTTTAAAATATTTTATGGAGTGATTTTTGTTGTTGTGAAGAGGTTGGTTAATTTTGATTAATTAGGAATTTAATTAGTTATTATTAATAGTCCATAATTATGAAAATTAGTTTATTAAGGACTAATAGGCATTGTTGAAGGATTTTAATAAATGGAGTATATTAAGAGTTGAACTAATTATTTAGTTGATTAAATGAATTACTATTGAAAAAAGGAATTTTAATGATAAGATTGAAAACATTAAATTAGAATATTATTAATGATTGTATTTTGAGAATTTGATTAATTATGGATTAAATTAGGTTAACACATAATTTTTGGTAAATTAAAATTTAAGGATATAAATAGGTTAATTAAGGGTTAATAGTTATTATTCAAAGCTTTTAGAAAATTAAATTATTCCGGATGTTAATTTAAATATTTGGTGAAATTTCTAATGATTTATACTTAAGGATTTCAATTAGTTAGAATTATTATAAACGAATAGTTAATGGACTTAAATATATATTGGTATATTCTGTAGAAATAAAACTAATGGTTGAAAGGTTAGGAATTATCGTTAAATAGGATTATTGAAGTTTGATTAAATTAGAAATAATTTATAGTGAATATTTTGGTGGAATTAAATTAAATTGGGGTTAAACACAAATTATAAGATTTGATTAATTCAAAATAATTTCTGTTATTAAATAAAGAAAATTATCATTGGTTTCAATTTACAATTAGGAATATAAATATATTGTGGAGGACACTAGAATTAAGTTATTAAATATAAGAATATATTTTTATGATAAAATAAATTAAAATGATATTAAAGGATTAGATACAAATTAAGTAAATGAATTATGTTGATCATGAGTTATATTATATGGTGAATTAATAGAAATGTAAATTTGAGGATAATATGAAATACTATAGAATTAAAGGTTTATTATAAGTTATAGAATTTATGATAAATTATTATTTTAATAATTATTCAATATACGGGTTATTACTTTCAGAAGCTGAGTTATATAAAAAATAAATAGACAGTTATATTTTTGCAGAAATGCTGGTTTAATTATATTTGGAGCTGGAATTTGAAAAAGAAGATAAAATAAACATATAGGTTTATTAAATTAATTCTTTAAATTCTTAATTAATGGAAATTATTTGTTTGATATTATTTTTCCTTACTACTAGATTGATCAAGTTCCTCTAGTGCTCCTCAAAGTTAGAACCTAAAGTAGAATTGTAATATTCTGCTATCACTGTGAAAAATTATAAATGGTGCGCGTCATCCTTGCATACATACATTTCATACGCATATCATACTCCATATATTATTTAAATATAATCAGTATTCATTTCTAATGTTCTATTGTTATTATATTATTGGTACCAACCATTTTATATATATAATATTTCAGTTCTACAATAATATATAACTTCTGCCTTTGATTATATTTATATATTGCATATATTGTATTGATTACGTTGTTGGATATTTGCAATGTGATACTAATGTGCTTTGTATCTGAGTGGAAATTGAGACGACATATGTCACTATAGGTCAGTATGTCACTATAGGTCAGTGGGCCATGTTTGGGGATCGGCTCCCCAATATATATATATATATATATATAGGAAATTGGTCGGGGGCCAATAGGTGAATTTGTGACGTCATTGATCAATTTCCACGTGTTCTGAAAATTTGAATGTAATTTATTTAAAAGTGCTGGTGATATGACACGTGCTTATGAAAGTATGTCCATTTCATATATATTGTAAAAATATTCTGCTTGAATGTGTGTGTCTGTATTATTTATTATTATTCACTGAGTTTAGTGAAACTCACCCCCCTTTTCATAAATATTTTGCAGAAAATAAAAGTATTGCTGGTTTTTAAGATTCTACTTCTTTCTCTGCAAAGATTCAGTGGTTATTTTTATCTTTAAAAATGTTAGTGCGAACTATTTGTTGAGTTTGAGATATTTCGTGTATTTGTATTCAGTTCCGCAATTATGATGATAAATTGATATTTAGTTATGTAAAAGTTATTATGTGATTATAAATAATCTGTGGAGTATTTTCTAAAAATTTAGAAATCATATGATAGGAATAGTTTGATCATATTATATAATAGATAAATTTTATATGAAATTGTATTTTTAAAAAATGAGTATATGCTCGAGCTATAAATTAAATATGATATTGAAGCTACGCTAAGATTGTTACTGAATGATTATCGAATAATGTAATAATGTGGGCTTATTATTTTCATTGTCAAATGACAATAATGAGAGTTTGCTATAGTTTAGGCTTATTATGAGTCTCGAGGGCCTTAAGCTTACCTCGGGGGCAAAATTAGAGAATCTTCTTTGTGGCACATTAGTGGCTCTCAAATCTAAAGCAGCAATAGTGGTGCTCTTGTTGGCTATAGGAGTTTTGTTTGACTATCAAAGGAATGTAACACAACTTTTCTCGAAATGCTGACAAGGTTCATTTAATGAAGATCTTTATTTGCTCTTTAGTGTTGGGCCTAGTCCTCATTTGAGCCACCTTGGCTCTCCATCTAGCCATGTAGTCAGTAAAAGGCTCGTCATGTTTTTGCACAGTTGCCTCCAGATCTCTCATATTGACTCCCATCTGAAGATTGTAGGCGCACTCTTTGAGAAAAATGTTCGTTAATTCGCTCCAATCCCTTCTAAACTTCTTATCCAGATTTTAATACCATGTCTGAGCAAACCCTTAGGGACATCGAAAACATTTTTAGAATTTCCCTTATTGGCAATTTTGTCATCTCCGTGATAGATTTGTATGGCATTAGTGCACCATTAGGTGGCCATTTCTGTCATATTTCGCCACCTTCGACATTTTGAATGTAACTGAAATTGCTTGCCTCAACTCAAACTCTTCATCTTCATCGTCATCCAAATCTATATATTAGTACATGACCTTAGACTTCATGAAAGCATGTAGCTTCTCCAGTTTTTTTATCTAGCTTTTCCATTTTCTTTGAACCCACTGGCTCAACCTCGATTTTCTTGCTGGCCATCTTTTTAAAGAATTCTTCATCTTGCCACATGTCGTCAGCTTGTTCTTTCTTCAGTGACTCCTCATTTACCCCTTCTTTTTCCTTAATGACCACTTTTTCTTTTCCCTTATCAGCCTTAAGGAACTTCTCAAAATTGGATGCTACCATCTTCTTGATGATTTTCTCAATATCGGCCATGGACATAACGGTTTCTATCATTTTGTTAGTGGGTGTAGAAGTTTATAACTTACTTTATTTCCGTGTATGCAGGTTGCGCATTTTAAGGGATCAAGAAAATGCTTAATGCTAGAGTCTTGGAACCTCTTCAATTGTACTTCTGACATTTCTGATATGTTGTGCTTTACTTTAATGAGTGGGAGAACTAAATTTGATTTTTGAGTTATAATATAGGTTTGGCTTGCCTCTAGACAATAAATTAGTTTTGTGAACTGCCAATTTTCTTTGAAAGAATTGCAAGGGCAATTTGTTTTTGTACATCATGTGATATTATTAGTTTATTATTAACTATGAGACTTTGAATATTAATTATATTTGAGAGAATTATTTTAATTTTATGTTAACCTTTTCTATTTGATTTTAAGTTAATTTCATTAAAAATGTATAAATTGAAATATTAAACACAGGTTAGGATTACAATATTGAAAATAATGATTTTTTTTCCAGTAGAGAAAATCGAAACGGATTTAGAAACGGAATCGGAGGGGACGTTAATTGCAACAAAAATATTAGCAACGGAAGTACATTTAGAAACGGAATTAGCAACGGTTAAGTATTTTTTTATTTTTCATTACAGATTAGAAATGAAAATTAGAAACGGATGAAATCATTTGGAAACGTACTCAAAAACGGATTACCAACGGAATGGAAATGAATTTAAAAATGGATATAGAAACGGAGTGGAAATGGTTTGGAAATGAATCGTTCCTATGAGGTTTGAAATTAAAAATGGATTTATAGAAAATTAGAAACAGAAAATTCCGTTCTCAAATTAGAAACGGATAGGATATTCGTTTCTAAATTGCTTTAGAAAGCCAACTTTTGTCACGGACATAATCCGTTTCTAAAATATTTTAGCAACGGATTTTTTGCATTTAGAAATGAAAAAATCCGTTTCTAAATGACATTTTTCTTGTAGTGATTTTCCATTATAATAAAACAAAGAACTATGTAGGCTTTGATTTTTTTCTGATTCCTAAGAAGATACATAGGCAATTAAATTGAAATTTTTTAATTTTAATTTAATTCAAGCCCAAAATAAAAAATTATAATTTTCTATATTAGTGAATAAGAGAAATTTGTAAATTTAATGTAATAGTAGTTCTAAATTAGTTAATAGAAGTTTTTCTTTTCAAATTTTATAATAATTTAGACATTTTAAAATCATTTTTTATTTATAAATTTGAAATAAATTTTTTTTTTTAAATTTGTGCAATACGGAACTGAATCGAAACTGTAAATTTTAACCGTCAGTTTATCGAAACCATGCCGAAATCGGCTCGAACTGAAATCGGACTGAAACTAAAGGTTCAAGGGTCGGTTTTGATTCAAAATTTTAAAAATCCTGAACTGGTAGTTCAGTGAACCGACCATGCCTACTTAGTAGGTTGCATCTCTATAACAGCTTTTGACTTACCTAGATCAATCTCAATCCTCTCTTAGAGACCGTGTAGCCCAAAAAGATGCTACACGGTGCCTCGAAAAGACATTTGGGTGGATTAAGGGCAATTATATGACTTCGCCCATCCCTAATATGGACAACCATGTCATCAACACATACCTCTATGCTTTTGTGCTTCAAGTCATGAAAGATAATAGTGGTCATCTTTTGGTATATGGCACCAGCATTTTTCAATCCAAAAGGCATCATTCTATAGCAAAATGTATCTCATTCAGTGATAAATTAAGTCTTCAGCTTACTCGGTGAATTAATTAGTATTTGATTTTACCCTGCATAAAATTTTGTTACTGAAATAACAATGAATCCTGCCATTCTATCAGCAAGCAAATCGATTTGGGGCAGTGGAAATCATCTTTAGGGCATCCCTTGTTCAAATTTCGATAATCAATACAAATTGTGATCTTGCCATCTTACTTTGGGGTTGACACTGTGTTGCCCAACCATGTTGGATAATTTATTGCCTCGATGAAGTTGTTTTCTAGCAACTTGGCTATCTCTTCTTTGATTTTGAGAGAAATCTCTAGTTTCTATCTTTGGAACTTTTGTTTTACTAGCTTAACATGATCATAAGAGGGGAATTTCTAGACTGCAATGTCAAGATCTATGTCAGTCATATCACTAGAGATCCATGCGAAGCAATATGAATACTGCTTGATGAGTTTTGTCAACTCCTATTTACAATCACATTCATGCACAATAAATGTATGTTTCGGTTCATTTTCTATGTCAACATTTGTTTGTTCTTTTGTTATTTTTGTTTCTTTTTCTTTTTCATCTTCTGTATTGCCAACAATCTCATTCAAGTTGAAAAGAAGGTGATTAGAAAATTGAAAGTTTTATTACTGATAAAAGTGCCATACTCGGCATCTATATTGAGTTCAATAAAAAGGTCTTCCAATTTTGAAAGAGAAGACAAGAAAGACTTAAAGGACTCAAGAGACTATGAACTAGACTCTAATTCAGATTCAATTTGTGACTTAGACTCAGGTTCAGGTTCAACAAGAAGGGTAAATTGCTCCACACTCTCTTCCAAGTACCAATTCTAGAGGGGTTATTGGATAGGTTGAATGAGGCTTGTGGGGTCTGCTTCCACTTGATTGGTTATCATGCACGAGTAAAAAAGATATGATTCCATGTTATCCTCCCACTCTATTTGGAGGTTGAAAAGAAGCTCACGATTTTCTACATAGAGCTTGACATTAAAAAGAATTTCAAAACCATAGATTAAGCTTTTAGTCTAAGGATAATACCAAGGTTCTTGAAAGAAAAAAAAAAGGTTCAGATTTCTCTTCTTTGACAAAATAATCATTCAGGGTTTTGAAGTATCAGCACATCTGGATGTCGCTAGCATCACCTCTTTTTTTAGCCATCCATTTGGTATCTCCCAACTCCTTTCAATCTTGGTCAGCCAACTTAAATCCAAGACCGAGTGGAGATTCAGCGACCGAGTGTTTAGTGAAATAAGCAGAAAAATATTAACATACTAAAAAAAGGAATCAATAGTGAAAATTTGAAACTAATACAAAAGAAAACACTAATATATTTAAACACTCAAATATTAAAAAATTAATGTCCTACCAATAGAAAAAAGGTACAATATTAAAAGTATATTATGAATGATAATAATTTAAATCTCAAAATCAAACTGACAATTTTAAAATTAAATCTTAAAAACATTTAGTACAATATCCTGTTAAAACATCGTAAAATTTAAGATATTCAAGTTGACTCAAATCGGGTTATGCAGCTTAACTTTTAGCAAAGTTAGGGCTAAATTTTTTTATCAACCTCAGTCGGCCCTAAATGATTTTGGGTTTTCGGATGGTCCGATGCAATTAACAGTCTAGGCAAGGGTAAGGCCAGACAAAGCTCTATCCACTAGGTTTCATATAAATTGTATATTTTTTATTTTCAAACATATAAAAAATTTTATGGATTGTAAGATATAATCTAATATGACAAAAGGTTTGCTTTTTATTATTTTTTATTTCCTTTAGGTCAAGGATTTTATGGATGCTTCATCTGTTAAATTGGTCACAGAGAACAGAAAACAGAGACACAAAGACAGGACTATGCAAGAAGCAGAAAGAAAGGGAGCATGGCCAAATCAAAAACCTGAAATGAGACTGCGATGCGAACACAGTAGGAAAGACACTTACCCTACATGCCGATTGATGAGCAGAGAAAGAGAGGAAAGCCCATCCTTACCTTTGGCTTTTCTAGTGGGAAATATCAGGAACTTGTTCCTGCACTCAAAACTTGTATTGTATCAGTTCAGTTGGACCCTCAAAACCATCAGATTAACCACTTCCACTTGTTGGAGGAACTTTGCTCAATTATTGAGCTTCTTAGCCAACCTACATTCAAATCCTCACATTCAATTTTCTTGTGCATACAAAATTCTCAACTCCCACTACAACTTGACTATAAAGGCTACTTTACCTTGTGTTTTAAGCACAACATTTTAATTAGAGATTCTAATGCAATATTAAGAAATGGGGAAATGTTTATTTACATCCAATGTATGAGTTCATGTATACACCAAACTAATTATGAAGGTTGTTTAAACGAGATTATTTCTTACTATACATCGAGAAGAAAAAGGAAAAAACAATAATATTTTGCTAAAAATTTTTTTCTTTCTCTTGGCTCGGTGTATGAGATCAGGTGGGAGACACAAAATTTTGTAAAAAAAATTTGGTGAAAATTGAATTTAGTACCTGTCACTTTATGGACTAAATAATGTATTCTTACATCAATAATTTATATCGTAACTTGTCAATGCAATGTATGGTTTTTGTCTCCGAAAAATCAGCAGTCAGCAAAATTATTATTATTATTATTATTATTATTATTATTGCTTTAATAAGTAGACACATTACGTTTTGCAGCATCGTAATCATTCTTTACACACCATTTTGCATAAAAAGGAAACTCCATTTACTGAAAGTTGACTTCCAAAAAACACTCTCCAAATTTATATAAATATCTCACACGTTCATTACCCGAAGTGTATGATTTGGTCACGTCCCTTATTCCTTGGTATCATGATGTTTGCTTTTGTGATTGGTTTGTTGGTTACATGAATCTAACAGTCTTCATTCCACACCACCAATAGCAATCTGCCACTTTCTATAATGCTATTTTTAAGAGAATTGAACCTACAACCATTATCTGCATTCTTCACTTTCCTAGAAGCTCACCTCTTCGTGGATTCCTGGAGGAATTTAGTTCATATTTGGCAAAACTAACTGACTTAATGGTTGTTGAAGTATGCATTAACTATTTGAATAGTTTTCTATATAATGATAAAAATTAAATTTTACGGATATTAACATTTTATAAAACGCTACTTAAACCTTTATTTCAAATTATATACTATCAAGCGCTATAAAAAAAAAAAGTAGTGTTTAGTATAGTCTAAGTACTAAAAATTATTTAAAAAGATGTTGAACATAATTTTAACATAAGCGGTCTTTTCCCTACTTTAAAAAAATATATATTTATCTATAATCTGAAGTAAATGAAATAATTTTTCTTTTACGTGAAAATTGAAATAACTCTGTTGAATGCCTTTGCATAATGTTTAGTTAAATATCATAGAGTTAAATATGGTAAGTACAGAATAAAATGTAATTTTTTTTGTTTTTATTTCTTGATTTTTTTTTTATTTTACATTCCTACATCTAATTATGATCCTAAATGGCCATCCCACAAACACAATGCATTATATATACATTTATCTTAAATATTGAGAGAGAGAAAATTATCATATATGCATTTACTACCACTGCGTTGTTGTTGTGTCTTTGGCATGCCATTACACAATAATTTCCCTTTAGGGCAAATATGTAATCCATGATATTTATGCTTTTGATATTTTTGATTTGAAATTCGACCTATCAGCACTGGCAATAGGGATAAATGATAATCCATATGTTGGCCCATTTTTCATCTACTTGTAAGCCCTACCAATTGTTAAAAAGTTAAATAAAAGAGAGCTTGAAAATGGACATGACACGTAAACAATTTACAACAAGAACCAAAATCGACCAACAAACATGTGTATGTAAGTATCTATATAGATATATTACACAAATAAACAATAATTACAAATCAGAGCAAAGAAAATACATGGAATAACAGAGGATACACTTTACACGTACTCTTGTAATTACACAGGCACATAAATGAAGTGAAAGAATAAGCAAAGACCAGCTGAGCTTCAATCTAAGCTATACCCAAAAGCTACAAGCTGATCCCTCAAAACCTCTCACTCTAAAGGGCATTAATCCAAAATAAATAAACATGACCACTTCAACAGAGGAACTCCGGGGACATATCTGCAAGCAATCCCTCTGGTAATCTCCTCCAGTAAAAATAAACATACAGTAATGTAATCAAATTTGCACTAGCAATGCGTTTGATTACATTACAATAGCGGCTCAACTACCTTATCACCTACCAATAAGGTAGGTAGTTGAGCTAGGCCTGCCTCTCCAAATCCTTAGCAGTAATAAAAGTGCCGTGAAAACCGTAAGGAACTCGAGAAGGAAGCTTCACTGTTGCTTCTAGCTGCAAATTCTTGGCATTCACAATTTGTAGCTCTGATTTCCACTCTTTCTCATCATGCACAAAAGATAAAATAAACCCATCGTCTTCTCTTCCTGAATTAGAATCAGGTAGAAACAGAGGCTCCCCTCCATATTTATTGTCTCCATAGATATACTTTTTTGTCTCTCCAGTTGAGAGATCAACTTTGGCAAATCCAGACACTTTCGGCCATGGCTCTGCAAGAGCTAGATAAGCGAACTGGGTTTTTCTTCCTAGAAGATTCCTGTTTACCATGCCTGCTTCTAAGTTTACTTGATGTTTATCAGAAATGATAGGCCTGCGAATGGACTTCCCAGTTTTCAAATTTAGCCTTATTTCTGATAAAACACTCTTCAAACTCTCATCACATTCGTTGAAAATGGCATCTGGAGGAGTCATACAAGATCCAATCACCACAATCTCATCACTCTCTGGCTCTTCCCATGCATTCCAAAGATGGAAACAGAAGCAATCAGGTGCTTCTATCCACCTAATCTTTGAAGAGTCATTTGCTTTCTTATCAAGAATACCAAATCTTGAAATCTTTTTCTTGTCATAGACTACCGGAGAGCCACCGCGAATCATTTCTGGTAACTTGAAAACCACTTGTTGATCAGGAATAACAACAAATTTCTCAGTAACAGCAAAATCATGGATCATTGTTGGCTCATCAAGTGAGATTTCAATATCGTTAGACTTGGTACCGGTTGGGGAAAATCTGAAATACTTCAGATATGGTTTTTGTACAACATCATAACTAAGAGCAAACAATTCACCAGAAAATGGGTCAACTTTTGGATGAGCAATCATTGTACTCTTTAGTTGGCCATTGAAATTGTAACGCCCAACAGTTTTCAGGTCTCCACAGGGAAGAACACGAACATGGTAAGGCAAATCATCTTCAGACATAGCTAGAAGACGACCATTGAAGAAAACTAACCCGGCGTTGGCAACACCAAGTCCATGGCTTGGATCAACAATATCAAAAATACCACGAGCATAAAAAAGCAATAGCCTAGCAATTCCAGAATGCCCATGGAGCTCACCTATGGCCTTTGGGAAAATTGAACGTCCCAATTTTCGCTCTTGAACCAACCGGTTTGTCTCTGTAAACCGGCAAGCATAGCTTACTGAATCCTCCTCGAACCGGACAGCATGGACCATCCCATCGCCATCGAAGAAGTGGTGACCAGCCACCGGTTCGTGAAGTGGGTTTGCGCCGTTCCGTAGATAAACACCTCGAATGCTATCTGGAATTTTACCGGTGACCGGTAAATCGTGTACAACGGGTTGTTCCGGCACGGGAGCGAAGTTACCGGAAATTTGAACAGTTGGGTCCGCTGTTTTAGGAAGAGGGTAATTACGCTCGTGTGAAACCAAAATATTTTCCACTTTATCTAACACCATGGATGCAGCTTTCTGTAAAAGATTCCATTGTGGTGGTACTGATTTATCAGTAGAAGAGGATTTCTTTATTGGATTTGACGTAGTGGAAGTGGAACTAGCAGGAGATGGTGGGTAAGTAGCTGTTCTTGTGGATTGTTTAGGGAAATGGAGAATGGACGGAGTTTGAAGAGAGCAAGTGACGTTGGGCTTTTTACTAGGCCTATCAATAGATATAGAGGAGCCCATAGTAATAGCTGGCGGTGCGGCTGATGCCATAGTTGAGTTTGTTAGTATGGTTAAGAAGACCGTTGAAAGGTATATCCGTATACTTGTTGAAGTTCAAAAATATGGTTTGTTTTAGAAGAGTAAGTGAAAGGACTTGAGTGATCTGAGGAAGAAGGAAGAAGAGAAGAGGGATTTATATAGAGAGGGAAGAGAAGGGGAGAAGGTCCAGCTCAAAGATGTGAGAGAATAACACGTGTTGTGTTATAAAGAAAGAAGAGAGAGTCAAAAACAAAATAATGAGAGATATAAAAGAGGAGGAGAGGCTGGCGGGCCCATAAGTGCTTGATTCTTTGACACGACCACCCTTCCCTTTAATTCTCCCTTCTTTCGACTCTCCTTTTTTTTTTTAATAAAATACTAACAATTAACAGACAAAGCCCTAATACTTTAACGTGTAGTTATATACTATTTTTGTATATGAATGAGCATATATATTTTGTCTTCGTGGCAAATCAAAGAAAGGGAAAGTTCCTTAATTATTAATGTTCATGATAATTAGATAAGGAAGATGGTTCTCTATCTTGTTAGTCAGTGTTTTCACATTAGGGTCAAATCAAAATCTAAGTCTCCCCTTTTTATATATTTCCTCCGGCTTATTTTATTAATTTATTATTTTTTTTTATATTCCAAAATATTTATATAAATTTTTAAATTTAGATATATAAATAATTATTTTTATGATTATAAATTAAAATGAAGATTTTTATTAATATTTTAATGAGTTAAGAATAAAAAGATAAAAAAATATTTTTTATTGATTAAATTCTTAATATGCGTATTTTATCAAACTATATAAATAAAATAAATTGAATGGACTAAATAAAAATTATTTATATATGACCCGTTCATGAACCAATTGAAAAGTTTTCTTTAAAAAAATATTTTAACTTTATCATTTTTTAAATATAAAAAAAAATTTAAATAATAATTAAATTACCACTTTAATCTCTTTATATTTAGTAAACTCAAATAGTAAGAATAGACAAATCGTATATATGCATTCAAATATACATATACACAGTATTTATCATTTGAAACTCGTGCTACAATACAAATCATTCAATACGTGTTAGAGTTTAATCAACCAAGATAATACGTCAATGCATAAATTCATATCTACAAGGCCTAATAAAAAAAAAAAAAAAAAACTCAATTTTGACATTCTAGCCATTTCTTTCATTATCAATCAATACACAACTTATTTTTTCATATAAAATCTTGTATGCATTTGTGTTCCATTAGATCAGTCATGATGTGATAGTTAAGTATGATATGTGGATCTCATGAGATGTACGTCAATGCGAAAACATTAGTTCGCGTAAAATAAAAAAATATATTTAATTTCAAAGAAAAATTATTTTTAAAATATTTAATATAAAAAATTATTCAATTTTCTGTACTTAAAATTTTAAAAACTTAAATTTTAAATTATTATAATTATTTAAATTTAAAATTTAAAAGTATTATTTATGTATTTATTTATATGAATTTAATCAATAATAAATATGAACCCTTTTAATTTTTTTATTTATTTTGGTTCAAAATAAATATAGAGTAATTATTAATTTTTATTAATTTTATGATTTCAAATTTTTAATTAAATTAAAATATATGACAGCAATTTTCGCTATAAATTTATGCGTCTTTTTTCTTAACTTTCAATTTTAAAACTCCTTAGATTTATAGATTTTAGTTAAATTTTAATATGCATATAAATTTGTTTATACTTATATGTTATAAATCCGAAACACAATAAATAAAATTTTTTCGGTTCATGCACAAACCGTCGTTGATTTAATTAAATAAGATAAAAAAGTGGAAAAGGAATAAAGCATTTGCAATGTGTAATGCATAAATTATCATTTATTAATTCCATTTAAAAATACCAAAATCTCTGAGTAATTTTACAAAATTAAAAAAGTGAGAAATAATAATTAAACAACTTTAATTATATTTTATAATGTTGAAGATAATAAAAACAATTTTAAATAAGGGAGTTGCATTTTCTAATTTACAATTCATATAATTTAATTTTAAAAGCCAAAATTTTCCTAGCCAATTAAAAATAAAGTATTCAAATTTAATAAAATGTCTTTCTTTAACGGAGATGCCATATAAGCAACACTGAAAATGACCACAATTCTCATTTATATATATATATAATAACATTTCACGAGACAAATCATCTAGCTCTCACATCAAGTTATTATTTTCATGAAATTTATTACAATTTTCATATCAAAAACCCTTATCGCAATAATGATTAATGAAATAAGTCAATCCAGAGGAGAAACTCTGCTTGGCAACTCTAAGAACAATAATAAATTTTACTTGAACAAAGAAACCAAATCTAATATTACAAACTGGAATTGAATTTTAAGCCACATTAAATCTCTCATAAAAAGATTTAGTTCAACGTAGTAATGAGATTCAATCTAAATAAGCTTGTAAACATTCTTATAGTGAACATGAATATTGAAAATAAACAAGAACAAGAGTTTATAAATAAAAAACTAGTAAATGAATGGCTCGGATGACTTCTTTGGATCTTCACACCAACTTGATTGCTTGAAGTCTTAAAGAGATAAAACCAAGAATACAATATAAAATAATGGATTTGATGTGAATGAATTCTCTTTATATAGACTTTGTAGAGCTTTTTTAGTCTAATTGGAAAAACCACCTAACTTGTCGAGGAAGAAATTGAATTATAATACGAAAAAATTAAGTGATGTGTTTCTTCCAAATTAAGAGTTCAGATTGATCAATTAGGATGAAACTCGAATTAGGTAGTAGCTTTGTGGTCCCCATTCATCCTTATTTGATAATTGGTAATTTCCTAATTAAAACCCTACAAAAAAAAAACCCTTCCAAAATGAGATCAAAATAATAAAGGATGCAAAAATTAACAATAAAACAAAAATATAAGAAAAACTAAATAAAACTAATTAAAATAATTAAAAACACTACAAATCTTAATGAAAACTATATTAAAAACACTATAAAAATAAGTGTATCATAGGTTCAGCTATGGTGGCATTTTTAGGCATGATTGGTAACATATGTCCCCTGTAAATATTGAATCTTTAATTTAATCTGCAGGTTTTAGCTAAAAGTATAGTTGAGCTAACAACTATATTTTCTTGGTTGAGCTTTTTTTGTTGAATGCTGATCATTTCATTAATGAGCTATGATATCCTTATCGTTGAATTAACTAATTCTGGCTTTTAGGCTATCTTTGTGAATTGAATTGTTAATTAATCACTAAGTCATGAAAATTTCAGAGTAATTGAGTCAAAATGCAACTTTTATTATGCTAAGCTACATTGGTTGTTCTTTTTGCTGAGCTAAGACAAGTCCTTTGCTAAGTTATTAAACTGCATTTTGCTAAGTTTTTTCCCCCCATACAAACATAAATCTTTAGTTTCGTGCAAAGCTTAATAACCACTACTTCTCTATTAAAATACTAATAAAATGCTGAGATGTACTTTTCAAGAAATTATCCTAATGATGGCCTCCTCAACTTTATCCTTTTTTAAATTTTAAATTATATAACCACAATAGGATTCAACCTCCTTTGCTCATAACTCTATTAGACTTCTGTTTTAACCTTCCTTTCTTGTTAGTTTTGAGACTCCAAAAGTCACAAAATGGGATCAACATTTACATGCCTTTCTCTATTGATATTTAAAGTTTGAGTTTATGAGGTAAATCTTCATAACAACGTCTTCTTGTGAAAGCTTCTTCTTCTTTCTTGTGCTTATGACTTTAATATTTATTCCCCAATTTGCGCTTAAAATGGTTGGAGTTTTTTATAAAATCAAAATTGTGCTAACTACAAAAAATGTTCGTCAAATTATTAAGAAATATGTTCTTGAACATTTGTCTGTTAACTTGTGGCAGATAAAGAGACCATCACCAATTTCGGAAATCATGCACGAAAAAACCTAATTTGTAAAGAAATTCTAGTGTCAGTCTTAGGTTTTCTCTGTATATGTTCTATGCTGATGTATTGATAATGTGTAAGATTAGTATTGCTCAAATCCTTCCCAACTCATGGAAGATATACTAATAGTATTTAGAGCTCTACGTAGATTATTAAATTAGGAATAATCCACTATAGAGGCTTTCTTATATTTCTTTCATACCTAGAATAAAGCTAATGGCACCTTTTTCTTGATTTTCGCCAAAGGAGGAAAAATGCTTTTGAAAAATGTTAACTTAATTATAGACATAACTAGAAATATCAATTCTTTTTCATCCACTTGACAGTGAAAATATATGGTACTAGTATAAAAAAGCTTTGTCTAGGAACTTTGATAGTAAATGTAGTTTCTATTTTTTTTTTTTTTTTTTTTTGCTTTTAACCCTTTTGTTAAACTAATTGTCATTTGCTATAGTTTCTTACTGCTTATGTATGGTGCAATTAATTTTGCTATAAAATCTTATAATGCTTGTGCTTCAGATCTATTCGTAGTGCAAATCATATATCAAATTCTACCAATTTGACTGCCTATTTGGTGAGTCTTTCTAAGTTTTCTAGCCAATATAGTATTTTTCTTAGGGAGTAGTTAGTTTGAACTTCCATGTATCATATTCGAAGCAAGTATGTAACTCTTATATTGATATGATAAATGTAATACCCTCTATCTGATCCTGTAGAATTAGATAGTGAGTGTCACATACTGTACCAGAGACACAAAATTACTTATCACATTTGTTTGCTTGTTTGTACAAAAATCCATTTAGACTTAAAATTTATTTTACTCTATTATGAGTGTCAAGCCCTGACTCCAACCACTAGAGGAATTATCCGTTATGGATCAAGCCAGCTCCATCCCATACAAAATTAGCAAAATTCACGCGATTTTGTCCGGCAGGTGGATTGAAAACTTCCCTAGAGGTCACCCATCCTAGGATTTTCGTGAAGCGAGCACGCTTAACCCTAGAGTTCTTCTAACTCTCCAGCCATTCCACCAAAAAGCACATTTGATGATTAGATTCTCCCCTTTCAATATATGATTCGATTCATTCATGTGTCCCGTATTCCACTACCCTAGCTAACCTGCCATGTTAGAAGCTCACCAGGAGCTCTTGCTTTACCCACCCTCTTAAGATCGCTTTGCCGAGTCAAGATGTCACTTGCCCACCAGCTTCAGCATGGTTTGTCCTCAAACCATACATCTACTAGAGGGGGTCTGGCTTCGATAACAAATTGTCAAGCTCTGACTCCAACCACCAGAGGAATTGTCCGCTTTAGATCAAGCCAGCTCCATCCCATTCTGGATTGGCAAGACCCACAAGGTTTTGTCCTGCAGGTGGAATGGAAACTTCCCAGGAGGTCACCCATCCTAGGATTTCCATCAAGTGATCATGCTTAACCTTGGAGTTCTTCCAACTCTCCAGCCATTCCACCAAAATGCACCTTTCATGATTAGTTTTGCCCTTTTGATAAATGATTCGATTCATTCCTATGTCCCACACTAACCTAGCTCCTATCATCCTAGAAGCTCGCCAGGAGCTCTTGCTCTACCTGCCCTTTTAGAATTGCTTTGCCGAGTTGGGAAGTCACAGGCCCACCAGCTTCCGCATGGTTCATCCTCGAACCATACATTTACTAGAGGGGGTCCGACTCTGGTCGAGCCTTGACTCCAACCACTAGAAGAATTGTTCGTATTGGATCAAGCCAGCTCCATCCCATACTAGATCGGCAAGACGTACACGGTGCTGTCCCGTAGATGGAATAGGAACTTTACAAGAGGTCACCCATCCTAGGATTTTCATCAAGCAATAACGCTTAACCCTGTTGTTCTTCCAACTCTCTAGCCATTCCACCAAAAGGCACCTCTGATGATTAGTTTTCACTCTTTCGATATATGATATGATTCATTCATGTATCCTGCATTCCACTACCCTAGCTAACCTATCGTCCTAGAAGCTCACTAGGAGCTCTTGCTCTACCCGCGCTCTTAAGATCGCTTTGCCAGGTTAGGATGTCACAATGAGCATATATTTTAAAAATAGTTTTATTCATGAAAATGTATAAATAAGATTTTAAATTTAATGTATTTGCGGAAGACTTAACAATTAAAGAAGTTTTTAGTGACAATCTTTTCACTTAAGTTGTAAAATCTTAATTATTAATACCACATGTAAATCATTCAAGTAATTTGACAAACCATGAACAAAACTTGAAGGAAATAAATTATTGTCACGACCCAAAATCGTGGGCCGGACCGACACTAGGGCCTAGGTAAACTTAAGGCCCCCGAGACTCATAGTAAGCCTGAATTATTCAAAAATCTATCTGTATCAATATCTGACCTTGGAAACAATAAGGGTCCAACAGTCAGTCAGTAACATTCTTGGCCCAGCTTCAATATCACATTTGATTCACAGCTCGGGTTTATAGTCTTTAACTCAAAATACAAATTTATACAAAATTCATTGGTCATAATATAGTCAAACTCTTTCTATCATAATTTCTTCACATTTCAGAAAAATACTCCACAAGTTATTTATCTGTATACAATAATTTTTACGTATCCAAATATTGATTTATCGTCCTGACTGCGAAATTAAATTAAAATATTCAGGATATTTCAAAATCTCAAATAATTCATACATTAATATTTTCAAAGCTGGTATTAAATACTCCTGTCTCTACAGAGAAGGAAACAGAGCCTTTATGAACCAGTGATACTTCTACTTCCTGGAAAAGTTTATGGAAGGGGAAGGTAAGTTTCACCACACTCAGTGAATAATAATAAATAATGCATGACAAGATAATCATGCAAAATGCATCACTAGTCACAAAATTTATCATGTTGTCAGTCATGCACATGTCACAGCATCAGTATCCACAATTATTTCATCTTCAAACAATCAATCACATGAAAATTAGTCTATGGTGTCACCATAGCCCCAGATGAGTTGTCTTCTCACATAACTCATCTTCTCATATGTGTCCACTAGGGAGCCAATCCCACATACCTGGCCAACTGATCCAATTCTCGCTTGACCAGTCCTCCCTTTTTTTTATTCACTTTTCTTTTCATACCATCAGGAGATCAACCTGCGGTTCATATCACATCATTATACATCATCAGATGCACAAATTCTTTTCTCATACATGGCTGACGATCCCAGACCGCTTTCACAAATTCATGGCCAACGGTCCCAGACCGCTTTCACAATATATGGCTAATAGTCCTATACTGCTTTCACAACACATGGTGACCCACTTCATCTTAACTCCACTCAATCAAGGCAATTCACAGCACATCACATTTCATCAACAATCCATACAATCGAAATTCATCAGATCAATCATTGTGATTCAGCTATAATTATATGATAATCCAAATAATATTATATATAATCAATTAACAATATATGTATACATATGTATATATATGTCCGTAATGATTTATTAATTAAATTATAATGACATAAGAATGCATATTATACACCATTTATTATTACTCACAATGATTATTGGATATTCGAATCCTAGATCCAATTCCGGTCTGGAGAGGAAGCGATATACCAATTAAATTATAATGACATGAGAATGCATGTCATGCACCATTTATTATTACTCACAGTGATTATAGGATATTCGAATCCTAGTTTAGAAAGAAAGTGGACGAGCTCAAACGATCTAGGAATTTAAAAATATAAAAGAACTGATCACATAATTATTTAACTTGAAATAATAAATAAAGAATTAATCTAACAAGCTATGTTCTATCCTCTCTATTAAGTTCAATCTAACTTCAACACCACTTAGTTACTAAACATCAACTAATTCGATTTCTCATCACAACCTTTAAAATAATCTAAACCCACTGCCAAATAATATTCTTATTTCAAATAAAAATAACCCTTTCGCCAATAATCTTTTTCTTACTTAGTTTAATTACAGTCTCCACATATCCAATAATTATCTAACTTATTTACTTTAATTAAGCCTTAATAAGCACAAAATATGTCTATATATCGAATCACCTAATTCACTTATTCTAACAACCTTAAAAATATATTCATATTTATATTTATTAAGTAACTAACAATAATTCTTTAATAACATATTTTTCTTCTTATTTAATTTTTCAACTTAATGCCGTAATTCAAATCAATATACCAACAATTTACCATTAAATTCATAGCATAATATTAATCGATCTCCGAATATACTTTTTATGTTTACATTCTATTATTTAAAATTAATTCTTTAATTAAAACTAATTATTAACTAAACTATTTTTATTAATTAAATTCTTTCTACCTAATCAAATATTGACTACCTTAATAAAATAAATGATCAATCTCTAATAATTCAACTAATTGAATTTTCTTAATTTTATTACAAAAATATTTTATCATAAATTTTACTCCCAATTTACAATTTTATTTTCAACTCATCAACTACTAAATCAAATTACTCAATACCACAAAAAATAAATCAATCCCAATAATCAACTAATTTCTCCACAAAATTAAAATTTGAGGAACTGACTGAAAATTTATAGGGATATTTTTAGTACCCTTAATCACACAAATTAGTCCGAAATTTACAGATTAGCGACTGAGAGAGTCGATAATTGGTGGCTAAGCTACTGAGTTCAAGCGCTGCATATGTGGCTGGGCCTGAGGTGGCGCGGAGGTGAGAGAGCAGAGCTGAAGCTGTTGCTAGTGGCCGGCACAAGGTGGCGCTGCTAGAGGGAGGGACAAAAGCTCAAGCGGCGCGACACATGAAACAGCTTGCTCGTGGCTGCGCAATGCGAAGAGGAAGAAAGGACTATTGTGGTGTCGCTGACATGAAGCAGAGAGAAGAAGCTCGCTGGAGGTGGTGGTTGTGGTGGTGGTGGTGCTGTTGCTGACACAGTGAGAGAGAGACGGCAGTGAGAGAGAGAGGCGATGTGTAACACCCACCACCCAATTCCGGAGAACTAGACAGCGGATGCCACATTTGGTGCTGGAGCACCGCCTTATCTCACTTACTAACTCTAGATCACATATTAGAAGTGGTTAGATTTTCACAAGGAGGCAAGTAATTAAAAATTTTTTAAAAAATAAAGTTTAAGGAAATTCCTACAAAATTTCACAAGAGTTTCCCCTAAAAATTTACTTGCCACACAAGTAAAATATATACACTTCCAATATAACTTCTCCAAACCCAAAAACTCCAATTCAACTCAAATCATTAACAAGCACTTCTAAATATTCGTCCATTACATTTAGATACCATCATCAATGTTATAACCATTCGTTTCAGGAGTAATTCTTTATATTTATACACCAAAATATAATAAAAAGTCATTACTTAATTAATCACAACTCTTAATTAATAATAAACTTAATATGTAAAACCTTCACCATTTACAATATTTATATACATGCCAAAATCAACATGCAAGAAATATTTTACCCAAAATAGTACATCTACTCTAATGTTCCCTTCTGTTCCGAAAAAGTATCCTCCGCTCCTAACCTGCACGTGATAAAAATCATCGCGCTAAGTAGAAACTCAATGGTGCTAAATAATCAACAATTTAAAATAATATGCATAGCCCAAAAGCAAGTCTCGAAAATGGTTTAAATTACTCAAATATATGAAAATTAAATTTCGAAATCATATCAATTAAATTTGAACACCATGAAAACCATAAAACAAAAGAAAAAGATTACAATAACTATGAGTCTTCATTCTTTATAATTTAATAAAATTCCATTTTTAATTAAGGCTCGTACTAAACAGAAAGAATGTAAACAGTTTCGATCATGGCCTGTTGAAGCGCCAACCACATCATATAATCGTAGCCTGTGGAAGCGCCACCACTATCATATAATCGTGGTCAGTGAAAGCATCACCGTGGCCTATGGAAGCATCACCGTGGCCTATGGAAGCGCCACCCCCATCTCATAATAAGCGCATCCGCTTATTCATAAGGGCTAATAACCCTAGCATATGATCATAGCTCCACATAATAAAACAAGTTGATAACCCGGGCATGCTCACATATTGCAATACATCTCATCATACCACATGTCAATCATGTATAGTAGAGCCTAAATAAATGCATTTTCCCACAATAAGTCTTATTTCCCATTCACCACTTCTTACTCAAAAATATTTTATGATTAACACTTATTGTTTCAAAATCACTTAATTTACAACTTATAACTGTGAACCCCTACCCCCCATACGTACTCGCAATGTGGAAATGCGTATGACAAATGGATAGAAATGCACTTGATGTGAGAGAGTCGCCACCTTGTTTAATTATTTAAGGGTAAACTAGGAAAAACCCTAAATGACTCCAATTTTAATTAACCTAATTAACTAGATTAATTACCCAATGGTTAAAGCATGGTCTGCAAACCCGAGATGGATCCCGAGACTATGTCATGCTGATGAAACTAACCTATGAGTGGATGAATGCTTTGCAGGGTGAATGAAATGTTATGATGATTTTGACTTGTCGCTCGGGGTTAGATCCCAAACATGCCTACGTACTTCCGTTTGAATGGAAGATCAAAGTCAACGTAGTTCGATAGGCCTCTTTTAGAGGGCTTTGAATGGGATGCTTTATGCATGCAGTTTGACTTGCCGCTCGGGGTTAGATCCCAAACGTGCCTACGTACTTCCGTTTGAATG